>CM076584.1:1576395392-1576674027 GCA_034641835.2 Pinus albicaulis | reverse complement strand
TCTCATTTGGCCAATGAGGTGGGAAATGTGGATAGAGACCATAGCAAGACCGATGGATGTCTAGGATGGCACGTGTCCGACACCTTGATCTGGGATCAAGTATGATGAGGCTTTACCCTATAAACTGACTTCGGGTTAGTAGGAGACTCTTTTTGAGTTCGAGAGAGGTTTTTACTTCTAAGCTGACTTCGAGTCAGTTGTGTGTGATGTCTTTGTGACTCACCTTTTGTTCTGAAATAAAAAACAAGTTACGGTGGGATGATGGACGATGTTTGGTTTGGTACATGATGGATGGCACTTGTGGACAGATGGAGTTCTCCCTAGTTGAGAAGGAGCGTTAATTTTGGGCAACTAGGTCCAAACTCCATGTTGCACTGCTCATATGACGATGGTCATATTTTTGTTGGATTCCTCTTTCGGAGAGGTCCAAGATTGATCTAAAGATCATCTTGATCAGATGAGCAGAACATTGATTTTGAATTTATTTTCCACATGTGCAAGGTCGGCTAGATTTATCCCACATGCCTAAGAGATGTGTCACACACCCTCATCGATGAATATAAATTGGAGAGACTTGGAGGTCATCATCTCATCACACATTCTCTCATTGTGATCTTATTGGTTCGATAGCCTTTGGAGGCCCTTTTTCTTCTCACACGTGTGGAGCGAAGCTCCTGTTTTCTGCGTTGATCTGTTTAGGGCTTGTTGTTGTTTTCTGTGTTGATCTATTTAAGGCTTGCTGTTGTTTTCTGCGTTGATCTGTTTAGGGCTTTTCTCCTTCAGCATTGACCAGCATTGACCGTGGTCAACCCTTGGTCGTTTGACCTCAATCTTCTGCAGAAATTCTGATTTTAGGTCATACAACTGGGCACTAAAATCGAGGAATTCCAAGTTTGATTGAAACCTTAGTTTGCTACGTTGACTTTTTTGAAGTTGCCTGCGTTCACTTGTCTGCGCAGTCCCTGGTTTGACTTGCGTTGACTTGTGATTAGCTGTCTTTGAGGGTTGTGGGTGTGACACATGAATGTGCTAGCTGACCAAGAAAGACTTTGTTGGTTGAAGCATCCTGCTGACCGTCGTAAAGCAACAATATCTCATATCTTTGCTGGACAAAAAGAATTGTAAATCTGATCTATATTTGGCTTGTCTTCTATTGATCTATTATCGTGTTCTATCAACATTTTACTTTCAAGTTTATGTGATTGCTATTTTGTATTGGGCCTAAGAAAGATTGAAGTAAAAGTGCATCAAGCATAGAACACCATGGTTATCTAAATTTAACAACTGACTATCAATCACATCCCATAACACCATATGTCTATCAAGCCCAACAGAACCCTTGTCTGCATAATAAGAACGAATGGCCTCCTTGGCCCTATCCATGGCCTCATACAAATAAGTCATTGCAGGCTTGTCCCCATCTACCAATCTCAAAACCTTTACTATAAGTTCACTAACTGAACACACTTCTTCTACTCCCTCCCAAAATGTGTCAGTGTACACCATTTTTGCAATGGCTCTCCCATCCTATCTCCTGTTGCATCTACAATTACGCCACTCATCAAAAACAAACATTTGCTTCAACTCAAACTGGCATCGAAGCAAAGACTGCAGAGTAATAAAGTTGGTGGCAAAACATGTGATTGTAGGATTCCGCAACTCCTTGTTTCTAATGTATATCCTCATGAGGCTAAGAACAAAAGCATGCTTCTATATAAACTTGGGGACGCTTCTAGCCATATCAATCACCTCCTTAATGAAGGAGAGTTTCTCCATATCCTCAAGCAGCAAATCGATACAATGTGCTGCACATGGAGTCCAGAACAATGTGCAGTGTCTTTTCATAAGCATCCTGCCAGCAGACATATAATTAGTCGCATTATCTGTTATGACTTGCACCATATTCTGCACACCAATCTCCCGGATGAACCCATCTAACAACTCACATGTTGCATCTTTTATATGTGTTGATGCAACCACTAATTTAAAAAACATGGTACCTTTAGGACAATGTACCAAGAAATTTAGAAGGTTCCTACCCTTCCTATCTCTCCAACCATCAGACATCGCTGTGCATCCAAACACTTCCCATGTCTGTTTCAACTCCGCCAATATAGAGTTGATGCCCTGCTTTTCTACTTGAAGGATTGGCACTCACAACTCCTCACATGTAGCACTTTTGTACCCTGGGCCCACAACAACAATAGCATCACACAGTGGCTGCCAAAATGGATTGGTTTTGGTGATGTTGACAGGTAAGCCACTCCAGAAAAGACACCTACCCATAATTCTATCTACTTCTTGCTTCTCCTTTTTTTTAACAACTGATTTTATGGAAGGTTGTGCTCCATCCAGTTCATGGAACAAAAAATGATGACCTCCCACTCCCAGTAATATTAGCACTATTAGATGACGCTGTGTAGCCCCTTCCACTTCCCTCAGCCTCAAAATCAGAAGAAGATATCCCGAAAGATCTACCTACACGTTCAGCCTTGTTTCTTTCTGTCTCTTCCTTGTTTTTGTCCTTTTCATCAATTGCTTCAAGAGCTTTTTGTATAAGCTTTGCACTAGAAACCGTACAAAGCCCAACATCATGTCCAGGGAGTCTAACCATATGGTATTTCAATCGCGTAACCCCTCCTGTCATCTTGGTTCCACACAATTTGCATGATAGATATGCCCTATTTGTCCCACCATCAAGCTCCCCATACTTCCAAAATGGGTCCAAGGCTTTTGACATATTTGTAGTGAACTAATTCAAACATAGGGCACCAAAAAAACAAAAAATTAGCATTAAACACCCATACACAAAAAATAATAAGTAATAGCCACCTCATTTTAAAAAATATTTTTTTTACTACATTATTTGCAATGTAAATGAAAAATGGCAATAAAAGGATGCATAAGAAAGTTTTAAAAAAATGAAGTTTGTTGTCCAAATATGGAGAAAATCATAGCAAATAGAAAAAAAACAAACAAGCAAAATGTTGGTAGGCAAAGAAGCAAGCAAGAATAACCCTAAATCTATGAAAAAATCATCAACATAGGGGTTTTTAAGAACATACTTGTTAATGGAAGAAATGAAATTTGTCTTACTGATCTTCAATCTTTGATCCACAAAAATTTTAGTTGGTTGTGATAATGGTTGTTTGATCCTCAATCTCTCCTTGCAAAGTTGTCCCCTTCCTTCTCCAAGACTAAGAAACCAAAATGAGCAAATAAACTACCAAAATCGCTTCTCTAGCCGCGGCCCAACCTGCTCGGTGATATTTGAGGTAGAAGCGCGATATTTCGGAAATATCGTGATATTTTCAAGAAAAAAAATATCGCAATGTTTTCTTGCCGTTATTTCGGCTTGCCGAAAATATTTTAATATTTCCGAATATTGCCAATATTTCGGCGATATTATCAACATTAGATATAATGATGGAACGGAGTGGGGCATCAGGGAAAGGCTCCAAGCCACATGCCATAGTACAAGGGTAGCCATGATAAGGGAAGCCCACACTTGGGTGTATGAATGTAGGAGGGAGCAATCATGGTACATGGGTTACACTGGCCTTTGTTTTTCCACCCTTCTTCATATGCCTTTTGCCTTTTATTGACTTTTTTTTATGACTGCTCGAGGCTCCAGGGGATGAGGACATGATGTGTAAGATATAGCAGTGAATACCCCCCTTTAGGTAGGGCAGTTCATCGCCCTCTGGGGATTGGGACAATCATGGGTTCCTTAATGATGCAGGGGGCCAATATAAGGGGCCCTAAGAACCAGGGTGATGGCCATAATGATGGTGATAGAGCTCATGTTTGGCTTTTGCCCACGTGCTAAATTTGTATGTGCCAACCATCTTTTGCATTTTGTGGTACATTTCATGTTGAGAGTGGCCAAATTATGTTTTTTCCTTTCTTTTTAGCTGCATCAACCTCTAGGGCATCGTTCCAAGCCTGACCCACAAAGTGTGAACAAGGGGAGGAGGAAGCTAACTCCTTGTGGACCCAGTGGACAAATGTGGACCCAGATGGGAAAAATGGTGGAAGTGGTTATAATGAGTGGAGGGGAGTGATGTATGTGGTGTCGAGAAGCGGGACCACGCAACCAAAATCGGGATTTCCCATGTAGTGCTACCCCTAAAGCTAGTAGCCAATAAAGGAGATTCCACGGGACTAGGATACAAGGTTAACCATCAAATTGGACAAAAGAGACAAGAGTACAAACCAAGCTCACTCTTTCCATCGAATCCTCCCACTAATCCATGCCCAAAAGTGTCCATGATAAGTAAACAAAAATGCCCAACTACATAATGAAAAGCCATACCTTTGGGGTTGGAAGACCCACCTTCAAACATATGATCATAATAGGTGGGTAAGTAAGCATATGGCAGGCTCAAGTGGTGGAGATAGTGACAGCAAGAGGTTGTTGGTTGCCGTGTCGACTGACGACCATCTAGGAGAAAAAAAATTCCCTATGGATATCACCCATAGGTGGTGGGTAACAATCACTAATAAAATGTCTCAAACCACTTCTTGCAAATTCACACAAAAACCTGCACATGAAGTTCTTGTTTGAACCACATTTCTCATCATTCCTATTTGCCTACAATGTTTACATTCTCAAATTCCAAGTATTTCTTTAAATTCCATCCTTTTAACTAGTATTTTTTTTAATTTTCATAGTCTGTGTTGCTTGCCTCTTATTATCATTTTTCATGGCTCATAGAACAATCTAGAGGTTTTCTTTTAATTTTTTTACTTTGTTCTTTTCCAATAGTGTTTGACGTTCATTTTTCCATTTTATTTTGCCTTTAGGCTTGAAATTGGAAGTTTAGTATTGCATTGCCAATATTTTGAAGTCTTTGTACCCATTTTGGAAGTATAGTGAACTAGAAGATGGGACAAATTGTGGGCAGCAAATGACAAGAGGGGTTAGCAATACCACTTAGCAAAAATGCTAGGGGATGATGTTGAATTTTGTGGTGGATCAACCCTAGAGATTATTCGAGCTAACCACCATGTTATTGATGAAATGGATAAATCGAGGGAAAAGGGAGTTGCTACCAAACTTGAACTTGCCAACAATAGAATGGCTAGATCCTCAAGTACCAAATGCAGATTCGAGTCACATGGCAGTGAGAGGGACTCCACATATCCACCTTCCATAGGGATTTCACATTTTTTGTTCCAAAAACTAAAGATGGAGTACAACATCGCATCCAGTCAATGGTTAAGAAAAAGGAGAAGCAAGAAGCAGAAAATTTTGTCGGGAGGTGTCTTTTCTAGAGCAACATACCTTTGAGCATCAAAAATACCAATGCATCTTTGCAACCAATGTGTGACATTAACATTATTGTTGGCATAGGGTATAAGTGCCCTACCAACAAGGAGCTCTCAAGGCCAATTCCTCAAGTGGAAAAGAATGACATCATCACTAGATTGGAGGACCTAAAGAAGTCATTGTAGGCCAATGGATGCACGGTGATATATGATGGTTGGATAGATGGAAAGGGTAGGACCTTCTTAATTTCTTGGTACATCTTCCTAGGGATACAATGTTTATCAAATATGTCCATGCATCAACACATATCAAAGATGAAACATTGTTATGTAAGTTGATGGATGGATCCATCCAACAGATTGGTTTAGAACATGTTGTGCAAATCATGATAGATAATATAACTAATTATGTGGTTGCTAGCAAGACATTAATGAAGAACCACCTCATATTGTTCTAGACTCCAAGTGTTTCTTGTTACCCATCCAAATACATGGGTAACCCTAGGAGAAAAAAATTCTCCTATGTTGCAGCTTTCCAGCAGCAACCTTAACATGATTTATAGAAAGCCATCCTTAGATGCCTCTCATCCATGATCTAGTCAATATATTCATTAATCTATACAGCTCATCCAATGAAAATGGGTCATCTATTGTGAGGTATTTTAACCATTTTTGCATTCAATTGCTTTTATTTAATGTTTGAGGGATTCTAATATGGATCACAAATTGAAATTGGATTATAGATGACTATTGGTTGTGTACTTGTTCCCCTAATTCACCTTGGTGGTTATCATGTGTGACCTTCCATTGGGTCTTTTATTTCATTGTCTAGGAGGGGCACAAACAGGGGACTCTAATTATGGTAGCACTCCATGTTATTCATACTTAACACTTGCCATCATTCCTGTTACACAGTAATTTGTCACCGTCCCTGCCATTCCCCGTCCCGCACAATGGAGGACCCATTATGTGACCTGTGAGCAATGTCAAGCCTTGAAAATACCTTCATTGCATCCCTTTCCATGAGGACAACATTTCTCCTGTTTATCATTTCCTGAACAGACCCCTAAAAACACATGTTTTTGCATTGGCGCTGGTAGCCCGTTATGTACTCGCGCCAATGGGGGAAAATTAACACTGAGCCCGCGCCAATTGGCGCTCTGTCCCAGTATTGTACCCGCGCCACTTTGTTTATGGAAAGTTTTTTAAAAAGGAGGCGAAGTTTCGATTACAACAACTTCGTGGATGAGTCATCAGGAGTGGTTTCGCCTGAATAACCACGGCCTTCCTCCTTTGGCCTCTTGTTTCCACGTTATGGGGAACCTCCCAAGGGATAAGGCCTCCCTTCCACTATTGTAGGGATCAAAACCTCCTCCTCTCCTCTATAAGTATAGCCCATTCATCCATTGATGAAGGGGGTAAGGAAAAATTTGGAGGGTGATAGTCTTGAAGTGCGAAGCTTTGCATCTCCCTATTCCCAAGCGCCTTTGTGCTGTAAAGAATCCCTTCTTTCCCTTAAGGCCCATTCAAGCAAGGAGACCATTGTTATGAGACTCTGGAGAAGTTTCCCTTTCCTTGGCGAGCTTTGCGAGACGTGGACGACCGGAGACCCGTTCGAAGGAAGCTGCGACGTCAGAACTTGGTTGTAACTTCTATTCGTTTATCATTTTAATAGATGACTATGATTATGGTTTCACTCCTTTTTCCATCATGTTAATGCGAGTAATATCTTTTCTGACCGATGTTTAGTTACGTATGCTGGTTCCTATGCATGTATCTGTTCGTCTCTTCTGTGTGCAGGTGTTCGTCCACGGAGATCGTGGAAGGATTGTGATCTGCCAGGGCTGAAGGACGGGGGCATCTTCTTCTTCGGATCTAGCGTTGGAATCCAGGTAGGCTCTTATCCCAAGTCTTTCATTTCGTAACTAGGAGCTTGCGTCATAGCATTGTTTGTTTGTTGCTAGACCCCTGCTGGGCTAGTAGGGATCGCCTCTGTCCGCAGAGGGGATTTACCTCCTCAACAAATTGGCGACTCCGCTGGGGAGCGTCCGGTTTTCCTTGTCTCGTTTATGTTGTTTCGCTTTGATCGTTTTTCCTTGCTTGATGAGCCTTCTGGGTTGGGTTCTTTTTGTGTTTTGGCTTTTGGTTCAGCCCCCAGAGGATCAGATCTGACCTCTGCTTTTCCAAATTTTCACCTTTTCATAGTTGGCTTTATTGGCGCGAGTTTAGCCCTGACAGTCGCGCCAGTTGGCGCAGGTTGTTAGTTTATCACTCGCGCCATCCCCTGTCTGGCGCGGATTATAGCCAGACAGTCGCGCCATTTCCTGTAGGTGGTAGGGTTATCCTTGTTCGGAAGTTTCTTTTGGTCAGTATTTTGCTTCTGGGTTTGTTTTAGATTCAGCTTGAAGTGGGAAGTCTGGTTTTGGTTGGGAGAAATTCTTTGTTTTTTTCATTTTCAGGCAGTGGCGCTTGTTGTCAGTTAGCAACCCGCGCCACTTGGCCATTGGCGCTAGTTTTCAAGTAAAAGTCGCGCCAAGTGGCGCTAGTTGTCAATGTACAAGTCGGGCCACTTTCAGGGTGTATGAAAATTGAGTTTTTTTCCCTTAATCCTTCAACAGTGCGTCTTTCCCTTCCGGTATTTCCTCTGTATGAGCATAGATTACATTGCTCATTATTTGGAATGTCTTCTTTCTATGATTGTTTGATGTAAAAGGGATGAATGCCTTGTTTTGATCTCTTGCTTTGGAAGTCCTTTTTGTGTTTGACCACATATGTCTTGTCAACTTTTGAGGGATTTTGTCACAAAGTATTTTGAAACAACGGTTGCATTCTTAGTGTTTGTTTGCATCCCTTTTTCCTTCATCCTTCATTAAGGAGATTTGCGTTTATTTAGTTTTCGTCTCAAAGTGTTCTTTTTGTTAAAATGCATTAGATCACATTGCATTGAAAAGTATTTTTTGAGATCCATCATTGAACATAGATTACATTGTTTAATGATTGAAAAATAGAAATCGCTTTGAGTGCATTCGTATTATTTGAAAAGAAAAGGAAATTGTGCATAGATTACAATTGCATAGTTTTCGGAAAAAGGATTTTGCATAGATTACATTGCATAATTCGCTTCGTTGAATGTTTAGAATACTTTTGGATAGTGAAAGTCATCTAGTTTGGAAAATTTTCGTTTTCAGTTTTGCTGTTTGTTGCATCATTGTTTGAAGCTCTTCCCTTAACTAGATAGCATTCATCGAATTGAAAAGTTTTCTTTTCTCATATGGTTTTGCATTTAGGAGTCTTGTGAGACACTACATACGATAGGGCCTGGAAATTGAAACTTAATTGAATATCAACTGTAAAATTTATTCAATTAACCTAAGGCAGCATTGGAACTTAACGAAACACATTTAGAAGGTCTAGGCTAGAGACGTGTTCCGGCGTCGTTAAACCTAGCAGCTGTCGTTCGCCTGTTGGCTTTAGACAGCGCTAGTACGGACTTGCGCTCCCCGTACCGTCGCGTATATAAAAGGAGACCCCTATAGGTTTTCAATCCTTTATCCACAGGAAGCCGAGTCTGCCGCCCTATACCCGTGATACACCGAACACAGCATTCGGGGAGACTACCTGCACGTACGGAAAGTCCTTGGTCGATTTCTGTTTCATTATTGAAACCAAGGTGTATATTGCGGTTCACGGATATTTGGTACACCCTTTGTGCCTAGTTTTTCCTGAGCAGTCATTTGGTCTTTTCTGACTCCCTAAACTTGAAAAGACCGTCAAGCGCTTGTCCTTTCACGCTTGTGTCAACTCCGAAAGAGATAGAGTCATCTTTTTATCGTTTCTCGACTCTTGAAACATGAAACGGTAGAATTTCTTACTTTCCAATGTGGTAAAATTAATCGCCCACGATTACACGCCTGCTTAGATATTGCTTGTTGATCGTTTGATCGTGTGTCTTAACTCGTTTTCAGCCCGTGTGTGCTTTTGAGTTTTGATGGCAACTTTTTCAGAGTTCACCAACCAAGGAACCCCCTCAGAAGGGAATCCTGGTCATTTTTCTCCTTTTGGAAATGTCGGTGCTCCTTACATGGCGACGTTGTCCCTTCCCGGGTTAACTGTTGGGTTGCCTGTTTGGTTGTTCTCAACCTCTGTTGTCCCGAATGTCTCCACTACTGTTCAATCAGTTCCTCCACCTGAACAACCTCATATTGATTCCAAGGTGGACCTCTCCCCTTCTTTGCCTGTTTCTGCGTCCTCCTCTTCTACTTCGCCTGGTGAAAGTCTGGATTCAAGTAACCAGGTGGCTAAGAAGAAGAAGAAGAAGACAAAGAAGAAGAAGTCTGATAAGCGAGAGGCTAAATGTGCAGCTACTGCCTCCAAGATATCTCCTCTTGATAAACCTTCCAACCCTCCACGGAAAGTCAAGTTCCCTTGCTTGTTGTGCACGGGAGACCATCTTCTTCGAGACTGCCCTGGCATTCCCAAGGTGCTCGAAGTATGGTCCAACGGCCGCCCACCATTGCCTTTGGCTTCCGGGAGTCAAGTTGGGGGCACGTCTTCAGCTGCTGTTGATAAGAACTCTAAGAAGCAGGGTAAGATCACCAATCCCTGTAAGTTGTGTGAAGGGCACCATGCTATTCACCTTTGTCCTTATATGGATGAAGCCAAGCGAGTCTTGGACAACTTGACTGTTTCTACACCACGCCTCCCGGCTGGTTATAAACAGCTTTCTTTGAGTCTTCCACCGGCTGATGCCGTGATTGGTCAAGGGTCATCCTTGGTCGATCCCACTCCTCCAGAAATTCAGATTCAGGAATCCGTTCCCGACCAACCATTGGTCGTAGGATCGGTTGAACTGGCCCCGTCCGCGGTGCACCAGGTCTTTTCTGTCGAGAGTGGATCTCACACTCCTCATGTCCTTCTGGTTTCTTCAGATTCTTCAGACTTGGAGAAAGATTCTCCTGTCCCTGTACTTCAAGAAGTTGCTCCTCCGCCTCCCAAGATGGAGGCTACGGAGGATATTCCTCCCGCCTTCGAGATGGAGGTCATGGAGGAGGCTTCTGCTTCCGTAACATCAGGGGAAGACCTTCGCTTGTCGATGGTAGCCCCTCAGAGTAGTTTGGTCGCTTCCTTTGACTGGAATCGATTTGCAGGATTTCGCCTTCCGTCTTATGTGCCTTTCGAGATCACAGTACAGGCTCTTGGTCTGGTTGTACCCAGCACCATTATAGACGAAGGTGCCTCTGTTAGTATTCTGTCTTCAACTACCTGGCAAGCTTTCGGTTCACCACCGCTTGCGCCTGTTACGCAGAATCTATTGTCATTCAATAGAAGGACCAGTCAACCGTTGGGGATCCTTCCAAGGTTACCAATTACTTTGGGAGGGAAAACCGTCCATATGGATGTGATGGTCGTTCCAGGCCCCTTGGATTTTCATCTGCTCCTGGGGCGCGATTACACCTATGCCATGGGAGCGCTTGTCTCCTCCCTTTTTCATGTGGCCTGTTTTCCACATGAAGGACGGATTGTGACCATTGATCAGCTGTCGTTCTTTGGTCCCAATGTAGCATCTGGTCCGCCATCACCCCCTCCTGGTTTTTATCCACCCGTTGTATCTGCTCCACCGCAGGTCAACTATGTGGCTGCATACCCCGTGCCTGTGCTCAGTGATGATGCCGTAGTGCATAATGTGCTGGGGGCATTGGGTCCTGACTTCCAGGATGTTTTCCTTCCATCAGGAGCGGAACTATTGGGAGCGCCGCCTTCTTGTTCATTTTGATGCAAGTCGGTCGGAGCATAGTTTGTCTTCTTGTGTCAAGCTCCTTAAAAAATGAAACAAGGGTGTTCGGAGCATAGTTCGTTCTGCTTGTGTCAAGCTCCTTAAAAAATGAAACAAGGTTGTCGGAGCATAGTTCGTTCTGCTTGTGTCAAGCTCCTTAAAAAATGAAACAAGGTTGTCGGAGCATAGTTCGTTCTGCTTGTGTCAAGCTTCTTAAAAAATGAAACAAGGATGTTGGAGGATAGTTCTTTTAATGTGTCAACCTCGTTAAAACAATGAAACACGTTCCCGTTCAATTCGAGTCTTTGATAAGATCTCGTAAAATCCCAGTCGAGTCTTTTCTTTTGATCTTGTAATTTGAACCTTCACTCCATCAGCTTTTCATATGGACTGAAGCTTGGGGGGCATGTACCTCGAATTGTGTCACCATGCTGGGGGCATGCCTACTTTTTCAAGCATAGTTTGTTTCCGTTTCAAGCTTGTGTAAAAATGAAACCAGTTTCAAGCATAGTTTATCTTTGTTTCAAGCTTGTGTAAAAATGAAAACAACTTCAAGCAGAGTTTCCTGATTTCAAGCTTGTGTAAAAATGAAACCTTTCCCATTTTACCCCTTGTGATTGTCATCTTATCAGCCTATTTTGCCAGATGAGCCTTGGTTTTCTCGCTCCATCGTCATTATCTGCTTGGCCGATCATATGCCTTCACTTGTTTGTTTTACCCGTTCCTGAGGAACCGCTGCTATGAGTGGTCTTGTTAGCCAGCCTCTCGACCTTTATTTGTTCAGAGTAGTTCCACCATTACCGGAACCAGTTGCTACCCTTTATACCACTCGTTCCTCCGGGAGGAGTCATCTTTCAGCTCTTTTCTGACTCTCTAAACATGAAAAGATTGCCGAGGCCCTTGTCGTTTCGATCTCGTTAAAATGGACACGAATCGACGTTCACCCAGTATAAGTTTAACCCTTTTTCGGGCTGGGATGGATTGATTACGAAAAAGGAATACCCTAGCCTATCGCGACTAGGAGGTTTCCCTGGATATCGTTTTCTACCTTTTCGGATCTGGGGAACTACTTACGAAAAGGGACCTGTGGAGTTTTCTTTTCCGCTGTCTTTTCAAACTCTCTAAACATGAAAAGACGCCGAGTTCTTCCTTTGTCAAACTCGTTAAACCCTGATGACATCGGATCTAGTCGAAATGACGTTCTCCGAGTTTCTCCCTCCTAGGGCTCGTTAAATGTACTAGGATGGATTCGTCCGAAAGACGGATTTATATGACAAGCATATGGTATCCTCTTCAAGCTTGTGTAAAAATAAAGAGGTACTCACCGAAATGGTGGGAAAAAATGGAACCATCGTCGTTGTCATCGGCAGTATGTCGCTCTTGAACATGGCACTTGTCTGCATTCGTGTCGGGTTGGGGACATCTCATCTCGTTGCTTCACTTTGCTTCCATGGGTTTGGGTAATCTCTTTTGACCTCTCATCTGTTCACTGCCTCGTCACCATGACCTCTGATCTGTTGATGTCAAATACTGCCAAATCCATTGTCATGCCGTTTATGTGTTCAAGAGAAGTTGGCCTCTGCGAATATCAACCTTCCTCTGTTTCTCATATGGTCCTAATTCACAACAAAACATTATGTTCCTCTGTCTCGTGTCGATGATGTGGGAATCATTATGGCCCACCTTCGATCAAGGTCACTTCCTGTCGACTTCAACTCATTATCCAGGAAGTTGGTCTAGAGACTCCTGATGGTACCTTGGAGCCTGCATGCCTCAATGGCAGGTTCGTCGCGTTCGACGTGAGGTTTTCATCATTGGCCTCCGATCAGATGATTCTGCGGGTGTTCGACGTCGGCTCATTTATTCACACGCCGTAGACTGTACCTGTAGTACCTTGAGGACCATTGTCATTATTGGTGGTTTATCTCGCGTCTGTTAACGGCTTTCATCATTGGCTGGTAATCAGACGATGTTCTTGCATGTTCGACATCAGCTCACACATTCACATGCTCGAACTTGTACGTGTTTGGGTCGAGATGGAGCGCAAGACCCTGGATTGTGTCTGTTGTAATCCAGGCTGCGATTGTGGATTATTATCATTGTGTACATGACTCACTGATTGGATGGCTGCGACCATACCTGAGTCTAGTTGTTTGATCTTAGTTGGATGGCTGCGCCCATACCCTAGATCCGGATTATAGCATACTCTGTTCGGATGGCTGCGTCCATACCATATATATACATCATGTACTTGAGATATCGGTTGTATCTTTCTGTGCAGGTTTTCCGACGGCGGGCCTTCAGTTGGACATGTTCTCGTAAAGCATTTCACCCCTCTCTCTCTCGGGCCTCATGCTTTAGGGGGCATCTGTTACACAGTAATTTGTCACCATCCCTACCATTCCCCGTCCCGCACAATGGAGGACCCATTATGTGACCTGTGAGCAATGTCAAGCCTTGAAAATACCTTCATTGCATCCCTTTCCATGAGGACAACATTTCTCCTGTTTATCATTTCCTGAGCAGACCCCTAAAAACACATGTTTTTGCATTGGTGCTGGTAGCCCATTATGAACTCGCGCCAATGGGGGAAAATTAACACTGAGCCCGCGCCAATTGGCGCTCTGTCCCAGTGTTGTACCCGCGCCACTCTGTTTATGGAAAGTTTTTTAAAAAAGAGGCGAAGTTTCGATTACAACAACTTCGTGGATGAGTCATCAGGAGTGGTTTCGCCTGAATAACCACGGCCTTCCTCCTTTGGCCTCTTGTTTCCACCTTGTGGGGAACCTCCCAAAGGATAAAGGCCTCCCTTCCACATTTGTGAGATCCCAACCTCCTCCTCTCCTCTATAAATATAGCCTTCATCCCATTGATGAAGTGCAAGGAAAGACGGAGCGTGGTGCTTGAAGTCTTTCGAAGCTTTGCATCTCCCTATTCCCAAGTGCCTTTGTCATGGTAAAGAATCCCTTCTTTCCCTTAAGGCCCATTCAAGCAAGGAGACCATTGTTACGAGACTGCGGGAGAGGTTTCCCTTTCCTTGGCGAGCTTTACGAGACGTGGACAACCGGGGACCCGTACGAAGGAGGCTGCGACGTCAGAACTCGGTTGTAACTTCTATTCGTTTATCACTTTAATAGATGACTATGATTATGGTTCCACTCCTTTTTGCAATCATGTTAATGCGAGTAATATCTTTTCTGACCGATATTTAGTTACGTATGCTGGTTCCTATGCATGTATCTGTTCGTCTCTTCTGTGTGCAGGTGTTCGTCCACGGAGATCGTGGAAGGATTGTGATCTGCCAGGGCTGAAGGACGGGGGCATCTTCTTCTTCAGATCTAGCGTTGGAATCCAGGTAAGCTCTTATCCCAAGTCTTTCATTTCGTAACTAGGAGCTTGCGTCATAGCATTGTTTGTTTGTTGCTAGACCCCTGCTGGGCTAGTAGGGATCGCCTCTGTCCGCAGAGGGGATTTACCTCCTCAACAATTCCCATATCCAATATCCCATCTCTTGATTGGTTGTTGTCAGTCGCTCATGTTGGTTCACTAATGGCCTTGTTTAATGAGAAGGGGTTGAATATACTCGAGGTTGACGCAACTATAAGAAAAGAAAGAGGATGAACCAAATGTTAAAATGCAAAAGAATGGCAAGGGATGTAAAGCAAGTAAAAGCGAAAAGTAGCTTGAGCTCTACGCCCTCTTATATGGTTACTCGTCCCAAAGAGTGTTTATGCATATCACATGTATCAAAGTAAAAGGAACTCTCTGTAAACACCCCAACCCCAAAGAAGCAATAAATTGCTCACCATTACCGAGGTATTATATGATTATTATTGACAAATTTATAAAACTTGTTAAACAAGCTATATTAAAGCAAGAAAGAAAAAGGAAAATATTGGGAGCTGAAAGAAAACAAAAGCAACAAAAGATAACTCAAGCAGCTAAGTGTTGATTTTTCCTTGGCACTTCAAAATCAGGCCTATGTCTAAAACACGATCACAAACACACTAAAATGCCACAACACGAAGCACTTTGCACAGTGGAAGATGTACAGCAGTGAATCAATGTAGTACACAAGAGAATTTTTCAACCCAAAACTTGTTATATTATAGCCTTTAATGCAACAAACATAGGGCTTTTGTACCAGGGATCATCGCCCTTAACATTAGCCCTGATACAAAAACAACTAGGGTTTGATGTCAACAACATATGACAACCAATCTACCCTTGAACAAGACACACTGGACTTGGTGATGTCGCGCTTCCACAACCCTTTCATTCCACGTACCTTGAACACCCGACAGGTCCTTTGCCACCTCTTTTGTTCCTCACCAGTACTTCTGCAACTTCATAATTGCTTGCATCTTCAGCTGACCAAAACACCTTTTATCAATGGCACTGCTCCTCCAATGTCACTAAACTTAGGTTGCCATATAACGATGTCTATCTGCTCCTTAGACCATTGTTCATAGCATCTTCTCAAGTTGCCCTCTAACAATGTGATTGCACCTTCAATACTCATTGTACTTAGAGTCGTTACACACTGCACTCTTATCACCAAATCTCTAAACCAGGGCTCACAAACTAGCCCTGGTGAAAACACCATGTAATAAAGTTAAAACTAATAACCACGGTTGATGGGACACTTATTCCAAGTTGAATGTTAGGCAAACATCCTAGTGGGTGTTCATTTGGTTTTATATGGCTAAGGAAACTGGCAAAGGCAAAGGCAAAGGCTTTGGAAAGGCAAAATAACATGTGACACATTATTATGAAAATAATAGAAATTAGGAGAAAAGGGAGACGAAAGGTCACAGGCTGCATGTGAGAAGGAAAATGAAGGAAAATAATGGAAAATGAAGAAAATAGAGGCCTCATCTATAAAAAGGCTTCTGACGATCAGTTGGTACCATTTGTCAGTTCAGTTGAAGCTCTCTCGTTATTCTCTCTCTCTCTCTCACTCTTGGACACTTGGAGTTTTCTTAGAGCATTTTGGCATTGGATCAAGAAAGGCAAGAAAGCAAGGAGGAGCAGGAATCAAGTAGCTACAGCAGGATTCTTGGCAGGTATCAATTTGCATGTGTATTTTCCTTGCTAGATGTGGCATTTATTGTATTGTGTGTGGTTCTTTTCTATCTTGGCATGGGTTTTGCCATGTGTGACAGTGTTTTCAGCCTAGCCTTGCCATTTACAGATAGCCATGGTGTTGTGGAGTTCTAATGTTTTGGTTTAGCTGGATTACCGGATAGATTCGAACCTGAGTTGGGTGGATCTCCGAATTGATATAACACATGCCTAGTAACCCCTGAACCGGACTGTGGATTCCAGTAAATCTAGATTGTGTGTTGCCTCAGTGGGCCTAGGAATCCTCGACTGGTGAATGGCGAGATATACGGTAAAGCCTAGAGGTGGTTTGCTCTACATCAGGCCTAGGAATCCCAGGTTTGGGATATACGGTAAAGCCTGGAGAGTATGTCTCAGTTTAGGGCCTAGTGACCCCTGATTCGGACTGTGGATTACAGTAAAGCCTGAGAGACTAGGAGACAAGAAAATTCCTCACGGTGTAGGCAGAGAGAATTCGACGATATCCATGCTTGTGTTGGCCTAGTGATCGGGTGTAGATCATGGTAAAGCCAGTTATGACATGTTTATTGTGTCGGCCTAGTGATCGGGTGTACATCACAGTAAAGCCTGGTTTATGTTGGTGAGGGTGAGGTGGTTTAGCCTCAGGATGCCTTGGTTGGTTCTTTCGATTTGAATCCCACATTCATGCTTGGAATATGGCACGGGGGTGATTGGCTGAAGAAATATTTGGCTCAGCCAATCTATGGTCGAGTGGAGCTTGGAAGTCACATCTCCGGTTGGTTTCTACATTCATTAATGAAGAGCTCATTCCTTTGGTATTTGATGCATAAATGTACTGGTTATTATGTTGATTCTATTTTTGTTGTATCCATGGTATTTATGTTGTTATTATGTTGGTTATAAGCATGTATTTTATCAGCGATGATGTGTGGCTCTATCCATGTTTTTACTTGTAAATGAATAGACAATGTATCTATGGTCAAATAGATTGTATTGCAGCTAATGATGTAAGGGAGCAATGTTTCTTAGCAATTCTCAGATAAGTATGAGACCCCTATGCTTTGTTCTGTTGTTTATACCTGTAGCTTTCATGTTTGTGACATGTTTGACAAAATTCTTGTCATGGCTAGGAGGGGTCCAAATGAGTTCTTAATGATGTGATTGCTTTTGTATCATTGTCCTGTTGTTATTTATTGTTGATTTGGGGTAGCATCAGATGTGCTCTAAGTCTCAAATTTTGTGGAGAGGCTTAGACACATGTATTCTAAATAACCCAGAAAGTGTTTGGTGAAATTCCACTCGGAATTTTAAAGGGACCCTAAATCAAAACTTAGGAAAATAAAATAATTAAAGTGTATTAATAGAATATGAGTGAGAATGATCTAGAATAAACGGATCAAGTCAAAAGTTAATCTTAGTCGTTGATCAGATATCTAATCGGGGCCATTGAATCCTCAACGAGAAGATTACAAGGACTTGAAGGATTATTTGGAAGATACATTCGTGGAGACACAGAGGATCTAGAGATTGAATTTTTCTGACGGAGCAAGTGCTCGGACGAAAATTAGATCGAAGTGATCCTTGATTGTAGTGAGGGGCAGTATTTTCGGTTGGAAGGTTTCTCAAGCCGGAGAGTACATAGCTGCAGAGATAGAGAGAGCCACAGCTTCAGTGTAGAGCCAGTGTCAGACCCTGGAGAGATTTTCCATAGGCTTAGTTTCCAGCCAACAGTGAGACCAGCGCAGAGGCAGGAAGGCAACCGAGTTGTGACGCAGTCACTGCGCAGAGGCAGCACAGGGCAGTCCAACCTTGGTGCAGATCAATGCCAGTTTCTCGTGGAGGAGTGAGGTTTTTCTCACGAGATCTCTTCTGTTGGTTTCTCTGTATGATTTGACAGTCTCGTCAATCATAGATTTGTACTCAGAATTTACTGCATAATAACATAAACCCTCAAATCTGTTGCATCGGTTTTCCCGCATTGGGTTTTTCCAGGGACATTAGTCCAAAAACAATTGTGTTGGATGGTTATGTGATTTATGTGTGTTCAAATTTGTGTCCACACTTGTATTTATTCTGCAATTTAATTGTGTAGGCTGTAGTGAATGGATTTCGATATTTGCTTGTAGAACACAGGAAATAATTTGTTACGTAAAATAACAAATAAAAGATTTTCCATTAGTTGCTACAGCAGGATTCCGTGTAGCACGAATTTTCACATGGTATCAGAGCTTATTTAAGCTGAGTATAGGCGAGACAAAGAATAGATCCAGCGTTGAAGCAGCAATTGGGGATCAAAGAGTTGCGTAAGCAACAGATCGATTTCCCAGTGAAGTGCGCAGTCCAAGCCAGGAGGGCCAAATCAGCAAGGAAATCTCTCTCTGAGTGAACCAACAGAGAGGTATAATTGTTCCAGATTGTAGTTTGTCCGAGGCCGAGGGAGCAGCGTAGCACATCTAGCACATCAGCAACTAGAGGGACGCAGTTGATTGCGCAACAGTGATTGCTGGTGCAGAGCCTCAGGAAGCATAGCAGAAACACAGTTTTGGGGATTTCTAACCTCAGTGAGTTTCTGGCCCGAGAAACTCAGATTCCCCGTGCAGTAGCAGCAGATTTCGTGGCTTGACCCACAAGGAGTGTGTAAAGTCAGCTGCGCAGAGGGTGAGAGGTAGTAGATCAACAGCAGTTGGGTGAGATGGCCACCAACGGATTGCATGACTAGGAACGATTGGAGGGTGCCTCCAACTATGTAATCTGGAAGGCAAGGATCTCCTTCCTTCTAGATGAGCTTGACCTCAAGCACTTTATCGATAGTGCTCAGGCTGAATCGATGGATGCAGCACCATTACGGGCCTTCAAGAAGAATATGGCTAAACCCAAGCGATTGATCCTCGATGGAGTGAGGGATCACATTGTTTCACACATCTCAGCCAAAAGAACAACTAAAGAGATGTGGGATGCGTTGGCAACGCTGTATGAGGGGTCTTCTGAGCAACGGAAAATGTTTCTGGAGGAGAAAATGCGGACCGCTAGGATGCAGAAGGGAGAGCATATTGATCCATTACTATCTAGACTTCAGGAAAACCAAGATCATTTGGCAGTCGTAGGAGCAGCTCCTAAGGCCACAGAGATGATGAGATTGGCCCTCAACTCAGTGTCTGAGGATTACCAAGTTTTTGTCCAGAGCATCCTAGGCAAAGAGAACTTGTCGGACTGGGAGTCAATGTGGGCAACTCTTCAGCAAGAAGAGATGCAAAGACACTTAGTCAAGTGTCAACTTGAGGGTGGCAACAGCAGCAGTTCGAAGATCAAGAAGGAAGAAGAGAATATGGCCCATGCATCAAAGGGGCAGCAAGAGTAGCGCAGGAGGAAGAAGGATATTTCAAAGATCAAATGTTTCCGATGTGGCGAGATGGGGCATTATGCTACACAGTGTCCTCTCAAGAAGAAGGACAAGGATGAGAAACATGATCCTCAGGTCGGAGCAACAAAGATAGAGGAGGAAGAGTTTGCGATGATTGCTCTTATACCTCCAGGAAGGAAGTGGGTTGATTTGGAGTTGTAGACCCAAAGATCTACAAGATGAGCAGGATCCTTGAGGAGTCCACCTCTCAGATCATCACCTTGCTATGGGAGCCCAAAACAATGGTAGCAGGATGGACTAGTGCCAGTTCTGAAGTGACAGCGCAGTGGTTAGCAACGCAGAGCAATGTTGCAGCAGCGCAGAGGGACGCACTGCAGAGCAGCAGCAGCTTCAGAGAGGCATCACAAAGGCTAGCAGCAGACAGATCTTCATCACCGAGATGATGTATACTTGTCCAATTTTGGATGTTTTTTTCAGCTGCAGAAAGCAACTGTGATGAAGTGGCAGTTGGCAGTGGCAAAACCAACAGTAGCACGGATGCAAAATTCAGAGGGAGTTGCAATACAGATGCAGTGTTGAAAGTGGCAGTGTCAGCAGCAGTACAGATGCAGCATTTGCATAGAGTTAGTGGACAACATGTTAAACATCAACAACACAGAGGGAGATGCTTCAAAGTCAGAATAGTATGCAGCAAGGCATATTGTTAGAGCACATTCCTCGCTAAGAGGAAGTGTTGATTAGGGGTAGCATCGGATGTGCTCTAAATCTCAAATTTTGTGGAGAGGCTTAGACACATGTATTCTAAATAACCTAGAAAGCATTTGGTGAAATTCCACTTGGATTTTTAAAAGGACCCTAAGTCAAAACTTAGGAAAATAAAATAATTAAATTGTATTAATAGAATATGAGTGAGAATGATCTAGAATAAACGAATAAAGTCAAAAGTTGATCTTAGCCATTGATTAGAAATCTAATCTGCGTCATTGAATCCTCAACGAGAAGATTATAAGAAGGACTTGAAGGGTCATTTCAAATTTGGAAGATACATTCGTGGAGACACAGAGGATCTAAAGATCGAATTTTTCTGACGAAGAAAGTGTTCGGACGAAAATCAGATCTAAGTGATCCTTGATTGCAGTGAGGGGCAGTGTTTCCGGTTGGAAGGTTTCCTGAGCCAAAGAGTACATAGCAGCAAAGGCAGAGAGAGCCACAGCTTCATCGCAGAGCCAGTGATGCAATGCCTACGCAGTCACTGCAGATAGCTAGAGGGAGAATTGTTTTCCTGCAGAGGAGATAGTGCAAAGCCAGTGTCAGACCTCGGAGAGTTTTTCCGGAGGCTTGGTTTCTAGCCAGCAATGATACCACCGCAGAGGTAGAAGGGCAGTTGAGTTGTGACGCAGTCACTGCGCAAAGACAGCATAGGGCAGTCCAGCCTTGGTGCAGATCAATGCTAGTTTCCTATGGAGGACTGAGGTTTTTCTCACAAAATTTCTTCTGTCAGTTTCTCTGTATGATTTGATAGTCTCGTCAATCATAGATTTGTACTTAGATTTTACTGCATAATAACATAAACCCTCAGATCTGTTGCACCGATTTTCCCGCATTGGGTTTTTCCGGGGACATTAGTCCAAAAACAATTGTGTCGGATGGTTGTGTGATCTATGTGTGTTAGGATTTGTTTCCGCACTTGTATTTATTCCGCAGATTAATTGTGTAGGCTATAGTGAATGGATTTCGATATTTGCTTGTAGAACATAGTAAATAATTTGTTAAGTAAAATAACAAATAGAAGATTTTCCATCAACTGCTGCAATAGGATTATGTGTAGCACGAATTTTCACATTTATCATCTCTAAACTTTTCACGAAGTTTTGGGCAGATCACTGGGTTCTGGGCTTGAAAAGGTGGCTCAAATCCTGGGGACATTGGCACAAAACTGAGGAATTGGGGCCCTGGACGCTGGCATGCAGTGTTATTCCTGCGTCTATAGCCTCCTGGACGTTGGCCTACAAGCCTGTGCCTGCGTCTATGGCTCAAAGAGGTCAAAAGGTCAGTGTGACTCAGGGGTAAGAGGCCTGAATGGTTGGGTTAACTCCTCGGGGCATTATTGTTATTGTACAAGGGCTGTATGTTGTGTTTTCATCGGTGAATTAAAAATTAGAAAATGAAAATTAAATGCACACTTATTCTTAGCCCTTGATCTAAAGTTATCTCAGCCATTGGATTTAGGAATTCCCCAAAAGTCACTTAGGGTTAGGTTAAAGAAGAAAAGAAGAGAAAAGGTCATTCATTCTTTTCATGAGCAGATTGAAAGGAGCAAGAGAGAGCAAGGAGATTTTCTGAGTAGTGAGGAAGAAGAGAGCAGAACCTTGGCACACATACCGAGGCAGCATTCAGCAAATCCGTACAACAAGGTTACATGCAGTTCAAGGCAGTTTCTGGGCATGTTTTTCAAGGCAGAACCATACAGCAGCTTTGGCATGCATTCCTAGGCAATCGTACAATAGTTTTCGCACAGATTTCAAGGTGCAATTATTGTTGTTTTTGTGGCACAAATTTCGAGGTAGTCTGTACAGCGTACTGTTGTTTTTGTGCACAGAAATCAAGGTAGAAATCGTACAGCGTTTTATTATTGTCCCTCTGCACACAAATCAAGGAGGTTGTACAGCAGCATTTATTGTTGTTCTGCATGCAAATCGAGGAGGTCGTACAACAGCATGTATTGTTGTGTTTTCTGGGCACGAAAATCTAGGAGTCTGTACAGCATTTAAGGTTGTTCCTGTTTTGACTGTTGG
This sequence comes from Pinus albicaulis, assembly GCA_034641835.2. NCBI lineage: Eukaryota > Viridiplantae > Streptophyta > Pinopsida > Pinales > Pinaceae > Pinus > Pinus albicaulis. Next base: position 1,576,651,742 of record CM076584.1, on the reverse strand, counting down.
CACATTTTCCGAGGCAGAGGTTAAGCACGAAAAACGAGATAAGTTGTATTTTGTGGTTGCTGAAATTTTATGTGTATTTCTGTTTCAATGTAAAAGCATTTTATCATAAATAAAGAAGACCTCTCAAACTAGTTTTCCATAAGAGTTGTTGAAGGTTTTTCCAGAGTCACATTGACCAAAAATCAACGTGTTATTTTTCTGTGGCTATTATAATTTCTTGAGTTTTATTTCTGCAATTTTCCAGCACTATGAAATTCCTGAATTTGTGTTTTCAGAAAATAATTTCATTTCCAAAATTTTGAATGTATGATTATGGGAATGGGCATTTAACTATATGGGAGTGATAAGGTGAAACTGAAAACCAGAGTGGGGCCCAAAATTTCTACATGGTATCAGAGCTTGGGTCGCTGAAAAGTGCAGTTTGGGACAGCAGGTGAAAAATTACAGCAAGTTATTTTCACACAGAAAACTGAACCTTTACCACATATTTGAAAGCTTCAGTTTGTTAGGATAGCAAGCATGTCTTTGGGCTTGAGGGTGGAGGATAGGTTGGATGGGCAGAGCAATTATAGTGCATGGAGGGAGAAAATCCAGAGCATCTTTGAGGAGGCAGAAGTCTGGGGCATAATGGTTCACACCACACAGCACCCAGTAGCAGCGCCTGCTGACCCTATTGAGCTGGCTGATTTTAACAAGAAGAATGCCAAGGGAAAAAAGATTGATTCTGGATGGTGTTAAAGACCATGTCATTCCTCATGTGAGAGGAAAGACATATGCACATGAGATGTGGACAGCCTTGACCAATCTTTACTAGATCACCAATGAAAACAAAAAAATGGTCCTAAGGGAGAAACTGAAGGCCATTAAAATGGCTAACACTGATGGTGTTATAGCATACCTCACAAAGATCACTTCTTTGAGAGATGAGTTGGCAGTTGTTGGAGAGACCATTCCACCCACTGAGTTGGTGCGGATTACATTGAATGGTCTTCCCAAGACTTGGGAGAGTTTTGTGGATGGGATTGTTGCACAGGAGAACCTTCCCAGCTGGGAGAGGTTGTGGGATGATTGCATTCAGAATGAGATTAGAAAGAACCATCTTGGGGCAGCCAAACAGGTGGAGGAGGATGACAATGTAGCATTGTTAGCAAGGGGCAAGAAGGGCAAAGGAAAGAAGCAAGCTTCCACAAGTGGTGGTAGGGGCAAAGGCAAAGATAAAGGTAAGCAGGTGAACAAGGAGAAGGACTATTCCAAAGTTAAATGTTAAAATTGTCAGAAGTTGGGACATTATGCACTTGTGTGTCCGGAGAAGAAGAACAAGAAGAGAAAGGACAAGACCATGGCAGCATCAGCAGAGATAGAGGACTTTTCGGAGAGCTTTGACCGAGAGTTTGGGTTCATAGCTTGAGAGTCCACTAGTGCAGGATTGCATGCCACACAGGTTGAGACGGAGTGTGCACTTCCCTCCACTAGCGGAGCATCTTCAGGTATTTGGTATGTTGACAGTGGGGCTTCCCGTCATATGACAGGAGTCCGGGAGTACTTCTCAGAGCTTTCAGAGAGTGGCACTGATATAGAGGTAGTACTCGAAGATGACAGCATTGTTAGAGCAGTCGGTGTGGGGACATTGACATTTGATAGGGAACCCAAACCTCCCTTGAAAGTCTCAAATGTTCTATCTGTGCCGGGGATGAAGAAGAACCTTATATTCGTTTCATCATTGGAGGACAGAGGGTATGAGGTGTTGTTCAGGAGAGGGAAGGTGCTTATATATCCTAGGGGCACTCCAGCTGATTCAGCTAGAGTGATTGGTGTGCGCCATGCCAAGGTGTACAAGTTTTCAGTCCAGCCCCTTATGGCATTGAGCAGCTCAGAGTTGTGCAAGATTTGGCACTGCAGGATGGGGCACATGTATCATGGGGCCTTGAGGACATTGCGGGAGATCACCACAGGTGTGCCAGATTTCAGTTCTGATCACCTTGATACATGCAGAGGATGTGCTATGGGGAAGTTTGCCAAATCTCCTTTTCCCAGCAGTGACAACAGATCGACAGGGATTCTTGACTTGATTCATACAGATGTGAGCGACCGGATGTCTCATGTATCCTTGAGTGGCTATGAGTACTATGTTTTATTCATTGATGATCACTCCAGGAAGACCTGGATTTATTTCTTGAAGACCAAGAGTGAGGTCTTCAAGCGGTTTCAGGAGTTCAGAGCTCTTGTGGAGACTCAGACAGGTCGGAAGATCAAGGCCCTTGGGTCGGACAATGGAGGGGAGTATACCCTTGGTGAGTTTGTTGAATATTGTGCGAAGGCAGGCATCATGAGGGAGTTCACAGTTCCTTACAACCCCCAGCCGAACGGGGTTGCGGAGAGGAAGAACAGATCCATCGTTGGGGCTGCCAAAGCCATGCTTCATGATCAGGGGTTACCTTTGTTTTTGTGGGCAGAGGCCTGCAACATTGTTGTGTACTTGTAGAACGGGAGTCCAAATCGTGCCTTGGGGCATGTGACTCCGGAGGAGGCTTTTTCTGGGAAGAAGCCTGATGTTGGTCACTTTCGTATCTTTGGGTGCATTACATACTCCTATGTTCCCAAGGAGAAGAGGACCAAGCTAGAGCCCACTGCTGGATAAAGGCATCTTTGTGGGTTACAGTCAGACCTCGAAAGCCTTTCGGATTTATATTCCTGCAAGGAGGAAAGTTGTTGTCAGGCGGGATGTGAAGTTCGAGGAGGATAGGGCTTTCAGGAGGTCACGGGAGTTAGAGCATATGGATTCACCAGACCCTCAAGAGACGCTGAGTCAGTCACAGGGATCCAGTGGGCAAGGATCAGGAGGTACTTCGATTACAGTGTCAGGTTGTCAGTGAGCAATGGCTCTTAGAGTTAGATGGGTAGTGCTTCGGGCAGTATGCAGAGCAGTCCGCAGAGCAGTTCACAAGGTAGCCCACTAATGGACAGTTCACACGGTACTTCAGTATCTACAAGCACAAGTTCAAGCATGAGGTCAGTTGGCAGGCCTTCAAGAGTTCAGGCTTCTGATGATGATGAGGATTCTTTCACTCCGGTGGGAGAAGTGTGCTCAGGGAAGAGGAAGACCAAGTGGCTTCAGGACACCTTGCGCAAAGCCACATCTGTTGCTGGGCCGAAGAGACAGGTTAGAGAGAGCAAACCACCTGAGCGGTTTTGTAGCTATATGGCATTGATCACTAGCATCGTTGATTCTGAGCCTTCTAGCTATGAGGCAGCAGCTAGCCAGCAGGTCTGGAGAGAGGCTATACAGGATAAGTATTCTTCTATCATGAAGAACAATGTTTGGGAGGTAGTGACGAGGCCTGAAGATAAATCAGTGGTTAATTCCAGATGGATTTACAAGATAAAGCATGTTGCAGATGGTAGCATCGAGAAGTTCAAGGCTCGATTTGTGGCGAGAGGGTTCTCACAGGTAGAGGTAGTTGACTATGAGGAGACCTTCACTCTCATGGCTCGATATAATTCCATTCGCTCCATTATATCGATAGCAGCAAAGATGGGTTGGAAGATCCACCAGATGGATGTGAAGACCGCATTTCTCAATGGCTTCATATAGGAGGAGGTTTATATTGAGCAGCCGCAGGGCTTTGAGGTGCATGGGAAGGAGTCCCATGTATGCAAATTGAAGAAGGCACTCTATGGCCTGAAGCAAGGTCCTAAAGCTTGGTACTCGAGGATTGATACGTATTTGCAGGAGTTGGGTTTCACAAAGAGTGAGGTTGATCCGAACCATTGTGGTAGGTGAGGAGCCTCTCATTCTGGTGTTGTATGTGGATGACTTGGTCATTATAGGTGCAGAGAGACTCATTGAGGGCTGCAAGAGAGATCTTGCTTCAGAGTTCGAGATGAAGGACATTGGCTTTATGCATTAATTTTTGGGATTGGAGGTGTGGCAGGAGGAGGGGCATTTCTTCCTGGGATAGGGGAAGTATATTGTGAACATTCTTAGCAGATTTCACATGGAGGATTGCAAACCCATGTCTACACCTATGATCACTAACTGGAAGAAGCTTCACGCTTCAGATTCCGAGTTGGTGGACTCTACTTTGTATAGACAGCTGATTGTTTCCTTGATGTATTTGGTCAACACTCGACCAGATATATGTTTTACAGTCAACACGATGAGCCAGTTCATGTGTGAGCCTAGGAGAGTGCACTGGGTTGCTGCAAAACACATACTTCGTTACTTGTAGGGGGCAGTGGATTATGGTCTAGATTATAGATAGGGAGATGGAGTGAGACTGGCAGGGTACATTGATTTTGATTGGGCAGGTTATGCTTCTGATAGGAAGAGCACTTCAGGGTGTTGTTTTGGGTTGGGTTCGGCAGTTGTGTCATGATTCAGTCGAAAGCAACAGTCAGTTGCATTGAGTTCAGCAGAAGCACAGTACATGGCAGCCAGTTTGGCTAGTTGTGAGACCATATGGCTTCGCAAGATGTTGTTTGTCTTATTTGGTCAGGCGTTGAGACCTTCAGTGATTTACTGTGATAATCAGAGTTGCATTAAACTCACGAAGAATCCAGTTTTTCATGACAGGTCAAAGCATATCGAGATCAAATATCATTTCATTAGAGACTGTTCAGAAGGGAGCTGTGAAGCTTGAGTATATTCCCACAGACGCGCAGGTTGCAGACATATTCACCAAAGCCTTACCACGGGGCAAACACGTCTACTTCAGAGACAAGATGGGAGTGGTGAGGAACACTTTCCTCGGTAAGGAGTGTTAAAATTTGGGTACCAGAGGACAAGTGGTTCCCTAAGGCTTTAAACTTTGGCCTAGAGAAAAGTGTCCAAATGTATTTTGTACTTTTCTCCTAAAGTGACTTTATAAGTGGTAAAGTCAAATCTAATTTAAAAGTGACTTTATAAGTGATAAAATTACAAGTCTAATTTTAAAGTGACTTTATTAAATTCAATGTGAAATGAGAAAGTGAAAAAGTGACTATGGAAATAAAAGGCTAAGTGGATATTTATTTAAGTGGGGTGAATTAAAAATTAGAAAGTGAGAATTAAATGCACACTTATTCTTGGCCCTTGATCTAAAGCTATCTCAGCCATTGGATTTAGGGATTCCCCAAAAGTCACTTAGGGCTAGGTTAAAGGAGAAAAGAAGAGAAAAAGTCATCATTCTTTTCATGAGCAGAATGAGAGAAGCAGCAAGAAAGAGCAAGGAGGTTTTATGAGCAGTGAGGAAGAAAAGAGCAGAACCTTGGCACACATACCAAGGCAACATTCATCAAATCTGTACAGCAAGGTTACACACAATTCAAGGCAGTTTCTGAGCACGTTTTTCAAGGCAGAACCATACAACAGCTTTGGCACACATTCCTAAGCAGTCGTACAATAGTTCTGGCATATATTTCGAGGTGCATTTATTGTTGTTTTTGTGGCACAGATTTCGAGGCAATTTGTATAGCGTCTTGTTGTTTTTGTGCATAGAAATAGAGGCAGAAATCGTACAACATTTATTGTTGTCCCTCTGCACGCAAACCGAGCAGGTCGTACATCAGCATGTATTGTTGTTCTGTATGCAAATCAAGGAGGTCGTACAGCAACATTAATTGTTGTGTTTTCTAGGCACGAAAATCAAGGAGTCTGTACAGCTTTTATGGTTGTTCTTGTTTTGACTGTTGGCACATTTTCTGAGGCAGACGTTAAGCACGAAAAACGAGATAAGTTGCATTTTGTGGTTGCTGAAATTTCTGTGTATTTCTGTTTCACTGTAAAAGTATTTTATCAGAAATAAAGAAGAGCTTTCAAACTGGTTTTCCCCAAGAGTTGTAGGGGGTTTTTCCAGGGTCACATTGATCAAAAATCAGCGTGTTATTTTCTGTTTGTGGCTGTTATAATTTCATGAGTTTTATTTCTGCAATTTTCCAGCACTGTGAAATTCCTGAATTTGTGTTTTCAGAAAATAATTTCATTTTCAGAATTTTGAATGTATGATTATGGGAATGGGCATTTAACTATACGGGAGTGATAAGGTGAAACTGAAAACCGGAGTGGGGTCCAAAATTTCTACATTTTGGTCAAAGGATTGACCTTGTGATAAAGACATTGTACGAGGATTGTAAAGGGCCATGATCCCTGGTATGGAAGCCCTATCTGAATTCTTATTAATGGACTTGTAAGAATCTGGTTTGGGCATTAATTATTGTGTATTATCATTGATATAATTGCTAGTGTATATTTCTACGGTGCAAAATTGTTTAAAGTTAGGCACTCCTAGTGTGTTTATGTTTCTAGTTAAGACATAGACTAGACCTGGGGTGCGTGGAAAATCTAACACTGAGTTGCACAAGATTATCTCCTTGATGCTTGGGACTTAACATCACATGGGATGCTAGATTTTGTTGTAACAAGGCCCACTAGGTAGTTGGCATGTAGTTAATTATTGTAGAAGGCCATAATAATTAAATAAGGCCCACAATGTAGTTGACACTCATTAATGAATCTGGCCTAGTCATTATTGTAGGGGCCACTAGTGGTTAGGGTTTGGGATAGATACAAACTATTTATAGATATAGAGAGCTTTGTAATCTTTTCTAAAGGATTATCATTGTAATGGAGCATTGCTCATTTCGAGGTTACCCCCTCAAAGAGGTACATAAACATTGCTCATCATTGGAATATCAATAAGGAATTACTTCTTCTACAAAATTCAATATTCTTAATCTATGTCATTTACTTTTTGCAATTTGAATCTCCTCATATATTGTTCTTAATTGTTTGTTCCCTTTATATAAGCACATACTTTGGCCTAGTCAAACTTGATATGTAGGCTCGACAATGCTCTTGGGGTGTGTGCCCTTGTTTTGTGGCCCTATAACCCCCTCGTGAAGGGATGCCTCACTTGAATTGTGAATAAATACAAAACTCAATCCTAAGGGCACTTATCTTTGGCATTTTCTCTTGTGATTGGCATATTTCTCTTAGGCACACTTGTTTATTTATGTGTTTAACACATGTGCTTGGTTTTTGCACTCTCTCTTTAATGCACTAGACCTATCACTCTCCTGTGCACTTGTGAAGAGGCTATTTTAGAGTTTGGGCAAAATTTAGTTCCATCAATTCTCCAATTGACCTTTATAAATCACAACATGATCATTAGGAAATGTAGACCTAACCTAGGTCAACTTTTCGCCAAAGGACAATCTGAAGGTGGCATTTACACGTTAGTAGCAAATCAGAGGAAGCGCTATGTTTTAGTGAATGACAATGACAACCAGTGAGAGTCGTGGTACAAGTGATTTCATCACCCATGCTATGGAGCACTTCCACTCTTGAAGGACCGTGTCCAATGATTGCCAAAGTTCAAGATCAAGAAGAGAAGGGTGTGAATGGGTTGCACGCTCGCAAGCATGCCAAGTTTGCCTTCAAAAGCAATAAGCACACATCCAAAGAGATTATTGATCTAATCTATTCAAATGTTTGTGGATCGTTGTCTTCAGCACCTTTGAAAAATAGTTTGTATTATGTCTCATTTATTGGTGGTTCCTCTCAGAAGACTTGGATTTATTTTATGAAGACTAAGGATGACATGTTTAGTATGTTCGAGAAATTCAACGCCTTGGTTGAGAATCAGAAAATAAAGGTGCTAAGGTTCGACAATAAAGAAGAGTATATCTCCAAGGACTTTGATTCCTTTCGACGGGAAACAAGGATCAAGAGAGAACGAACAATACCTTAGAAACGACAGCAAAGTGGGTTGTAAAGAGGAAGAACCAGTCTATCATCAAGACAGCCAAAGTAAATGATCTATGGCATGGCTCTGTGCATAAGCCCTTAGGCAAAGGCACACAAAAAAGCTATATACATTCTAAACAATTTGCTTCATAGGATATTGAAGGACAAGACACCAAAATAATTCATCTAGTTTAGCGAGAAACAAACACCTCATTACCATCTAGTTTAGCCAGGAAGCCAAGATGACTTACCTAGACTTTGTAGGAGGCACAAGACCAAGTAAAAGCACCAAACTCTTCTTTCCAGGTGACTCATCCCCCAGGATGTTTCCTATTTATGTTGCATTAATGTCTTCTATCATTGATACAGAGACCTCTAGTGGTGCGGTACCAAATAAAGTAAAGGTATGGAAAGATGCCATCATAGAAGATTTTGATGTTTCATATGTGAATCAAAAATCCACAGTGGGATCAGTGATTGAATCCATGTATGTGGTTGCTAATGATTTCCTCCTTGAACAAGAAAAGTACACCTACAAGATTCTGGAGGATTGAGATGAAGAGGGAGTGTTAGCTTTGTATATTGCTTGGTAGGTATTCCCCTTCTATCTAGTGCATCCAACAAATTCAGCCCTTAATCTATGTTCAGCAGTATTCAGCAGAGTCGATTGCTAGCATTGAAGAATCATTTACTGATGTTGGTGTGGAAGCACAGTTAATAAAAGCAGAGTGGTTAATATGAGTTCTGCGGTAAATGCGAACACATGCTTGCAGCGTCCATGTGCCAGCTTTAGCAGGATTTGTTATCTTTAGAATTCAGTTCCATATTTAGATTTTCTTTTCTTCAGTTCATAATCAGTTCCAGTTTTAGAAATGTGCATGCTTTTCCAGATTTAGAAAGAGGACAAACACACAACCTTTGTGATTATTCTATACCCGGAAGGCACTTTATACTTGGAGTTTTAGATTCATACACATGACAGTCTTAATCATGAAGGATAGGCACAATATCTAAGGCACCTAGGTTGAGGGTTTTCACTCATCTAGGTAGGTGCATCTTTAGGGTCACTATTCAACGTGAACCCTAGTGCTCTCTAAGTCTATAAAAGGGAGAGAAGGCAACTGCTCTAGACAGATCAAACAATTGGAGTTTGTGAGCTTTTGCGATTGTAATTTCTTCTTTTCAGAGTTATAGAAAAGTGATGTGATTGAGCACTGCAAATTAAGAATGTTGTTCTTATATTCAGATTTATGTGTTTGTGAATATAACATCCTTTACCTCCTGTTTTGATTGAATAAATCAGTTTTCAGATTCCTACATTAGGGTTTATTATTTAGAAGTACAGATCTGCGAAACGTGTCTTGAAAATTTAACAGAATGTTCCCTTGGCTGGGAGGTTCATCTAAGACTCATTCTTTAAGCTATCTTTTGATTTCTCCAGAATAGGTAATCATCACTCCAGTACTTTGGAAAGAGTCAGACCATGTACCCCTGATCATTTGTAGTTATTGCCACTAAATTGGAATCATCTACCAAACCATCAAAATAAGTGAGAGAAACGACCCAGCGTTTAGGTTGGAGTAACCCACACCCATTGGACACTACTGCAGCATGTTAACTAGCTTGAAAGGGGTACTTACAGGACAAAAACCTACCATGCAGAAATTGTGTACCCATTAATGAAGAGTGTTGGAGAACAAATTGATGAGACAAAAGACAAAGACAGCAAACCAACCCAATGAAGATCAATAAGCAAATATGTAACTATCGTAACCATTCATGATTCAAGAGTAGCCTTTAAAAGTTATTCAGCTCCATGAAAGAAGGGGTTCAATAAGAGACTAGCAACAGACATTCCAGTACTTGATATTGAAAACCTTAGAATTTGGACTTGTACTTTGTTAATAAAGTTTTTACCTTTTCCAGGTTTTCCTGTAGATGAATGTTTCATGATCTTGATTATATGGGAATAGCATTTGTGTGTTGACAACTTAACCCATTTTTGACACACGTCAATTAAGCTTCAACTAAGAAAATACTGCAAAGAGAAAAGACCATACGAATCATATTTCTAGGTGTTCATATTTGTACTAAAGTTTCCTACCATGCCACATACCTGCATGGAGTGAATTCTCTGAGCTAACAAAAGGTGCTGTCCCTTCATGCTACTTGATGAAGCACTTAAAGGGTCCATCATAAGATGCTGTTTTATGGACTTTCTGTAATGTTCCCTATGGATTAATTGTCCACAGGAGGACAGAATAGCCTATCCAACCCCATAGGCTATAGTCTTTGATAAAGGGGGAAACCCAATTATCCAATGTTTTGGGGCAACATTGGGTAAATTTTGGGGTAGCTGGGGCAAAAAGCCCAATTTGGGGGTTGCACATGAACCCCTCACATTTGATTAAGGAGGAGAAGCCCCCATGAGGGAATGATGAACCTATAAATAAAGGAGAGTTGGAATCATTTTGTCATCATCGATTTGGATTAGATATCTCTGTTTTCTTGCGCTGAGCCTCTGAGGGTTTTAAATCCCTTCTTTTTTATTAGTTTCGGTGGAGGGAATCCCACCCTATTTAATCCTTTGTCTAGTTTTGGTGGAGCTGATCTCACCCTACCTAGACACTTCCTTTCCCTTGTTCTGACACAGAAAATCACCTTGAAGCTATTCGGATCTATCCTAAAAGCAGCCCTCTAATATTATTTGTCTGGTCAAACAAGTTGTTCTTCTTCAGCACATTCTTGGAGCAAAATTCAGTTCCTGGTTAAGAAGCTTCTCTGGTTGTTTCGTTAATCAACAAATTCAGTCTCATAAACAACAGAAGCACCTTCCAAAAGAAACCCTCCTCGAGTTCCTCTGAAGTAGACACAAGTATCTTTGTGATAGCAGCAGCAGTTCAGAAAGAGAAGATTAGGGCACCCACGGATCAAAGCAATAGAGTTGGAGTTTTCCCCTGCAGCAGCATTGGGATTCATGGGCATTGATCAAGTTACCCTGTGGTAGTCTACTAGGGCATCCGTGGATCAATCTACACCCCGCCCCCCGGCAGTAAGATCTTCTTCCAGCACCCTGAGGTGACTTTGCGGAAGAAAAGGGTAATAGCGTGGCTGAACCAGCATCCCCTGCAGCACACCTTCTTACGACTGTTTAAGAGCAGCAGAACAGTCCTGAACATCCCCTGTGGTAGTGGACTCGCAAGGACAGAACTTTGCTAACAGATTAGGTTGTCGAAGAGTCTGGAAAGGCTGCAGCCTATCATGGTCAAAGCTGTGCAACAATAAAAGGAGCCCCATCAAAGAACTTAGAACAGCAAGGCAGTTTAGCGATTTGGTAGTATGCATAATGTTTAGTGGTAACTCAGTGATCTGTTTGTTAGCATCACAGTATTGAATATGCGGAATACAGTAGACTGTTGATTTATTGACGCTGTCAGTACAAACTGAAATTCACTGGTAGATTATTGGTACAGTGGGCAGTCAGACATAAATTTAGTGTGATTTGTGAACAATTAACTTGCTGTGAAGACCTATTATATTCATGCATTGATGTATGCCTACTGTTGAATGAATGAATAAATGTGCACTGCTGTTGTATAAACTTTTGATTTTTGGGAACCCTAGGGCCTAGCCAACATGGAAACCCTGGGGCTAGAAAATTCCCTTAGAATATTACACTTTCCACATCTTCATGTAGGTTGCAACTCTATTTCAATGTACTAAAGGAAGTTTATGCCACTATAGCATGTATTTGAGCAATATATGCACCCTAACTGATTAATTATTTAGGCCTTTGCATGATTTATATACTCTCAACTTCACTTTTTCCAAAATTGAAGGTGGAGTTAATTATTGGTTATTTGACTTAATGATACTGTTAGTTAGGCTTAATGAAAGGGCATCAACCCAAAGGATATGAAGTAACACCAAGACTCTTTGAAAGTTTTTACTATTTAAGTTTAAAACTCTCCCCTTCCACCTTGGAAGGCATCTAAGAACAGTTTCTTGCTGCCTAAAACATGTGTGTGGAACAGTTGTCTTGGCATGAGTACATCTGCTTGGATTTTTAATTGGAGAGGCCACTATTGCGACACAAGACAGTCCACCCACTCCCTCTCGCAGTATATTTTTAGGTTTGTTTCATTTTCAATATTTTCTTTTCAATTATCTCAGCATGTGGGCCATTTTAATTTTCTTATTTTCAGCAGTTAGATGATGAATGATATGTATATGGAAAGTTTGAATAATGGTAGCAGCAATTTGAAGTAGATAAACAACTTTTCCTTTCTTTATGAAAACATAAACAAAAACAATACATACACATAATAGCAACCATTATATCAAACACTTGTGAGAAATGTGTTGAAAGTGTATGTTCCCAGATTGACACATTGGCAGGGTTCTTAGTTGGGATTAAGTGTAGCACTCTCAACCCCAAGATTTGCCCGCCACTCCCATTCCCTAGGATTTACGTCTTCACCTGTATAATAGTGAGAACTGTTTTATAATATTGATATTTAATGGCATGTCTGAGCTATTTTTCATCCACGTCAAGCTGCAGAGGTTTAACACTGCAAGGGTAAATGCTTCATGTTTCTATTTCAACTCACCTGATATTTTTGGGTAGTAAAAGAACCAGGCACTAAGGATAAAATATATAAGGTATTTCAATGAACTTCGAAATGCAGTAGAAATCATAGTCCCTTCAAATAAGCTTCTAAGTAACTAAAATTTGTCAAATGACTCAAACTATTACGTGTAAACAGATTTCAATGGATAAGCATATTTGATGGGGAGTTTCTGTTTAAAAAAAGAAGACCATGTCTCGTCTACAGGTATAGCTAGGGTATAGTTGTATATGTTTTTATAAATCAGTATATATTTTTTTATGTCGGCCAGGTAAAACAGTGAAAACAATATCAATTACATATACACTGAAAACGTCACTGCAAATAATAAAATTAAATAGAACCTGTTTAGTAAGGCTTATAATCTGAAAATGCAGGTTAACATCGTGAGCTTCCTCGGTAAAACAGGTGAGCTGTATATTGGCATCAGCAGACTGGGTTTCATTTGATGAACTGCTGTCTGCCATAGTTCTCAATACTATGTGTGAAGAAGCTCTTTGTCGACAAGTCAACGAATTCAATCGCTTCGCGCTGTTTGTCGAATTCAATTTACGTTTTCAAACTTATGGCTGTTTCAGGGTAATAAAAATAAAAATAATATGTTGTGAATTTATGATCTCGTGAGTCGAATTGGAGGCAAAAAGACCAAGTAGCTTCCGGCTCAACCGCCTAGCGTAGAACCATTATCCTTCTAGCTCCAAATCGGCTCTACTGCCCTCCCACTGCCACCGAACCTTATGGAAATGAAAAAATATAAAATGCTTTTCTATTAAATTTATGATCTCGTGAAGCTAGTGTTAACCTTATAAATACTAATGCATTTGGTTCCTGTTTGAGTTTTATCGACAAAAAAGTTGAGAAAATAAAGTTCACCATTAAGCTTAACATATTAAAAAGTTTATATATATTAAAAATAAAAAATAACAAAAAAAAAATTAATATATATTCATTCTTATTATTAAACATTCAAAAATAAATTTTAATATTCATTAAAAAAAAATTAAATACATTCATTTCTTGAGTGGTGTGTGGGTTGAATGAGTTTCGACAAAAGGCTTTGCTTATAGAACTATAACCGAGGTTATGAAACTTAGATTTGAATTGATTAGGGGCGAAAATCTATTTGTTGATCTTGTAAACTGATTTTGTTATAGCTTGAAAATATTTATGAAATCATTCTGATAGAGACCCGAAATAGGGGAGAGGTAGATTCCCATAAAACATCAAGGTTTTGGTACTAATTTGTTATTTGAGAGATTTTGTTTTAGCATTTCTTGATTACTCAAATAGAAATTTTTATGGTTGATGTTTCGAGCCAACCAATGTGGCCCATCCTCAAGACAGAGTGATGTTAATTACGATGGGTTTTTAACTTGTAGCCTATTAGAAATAATAAATCTGATTAGAAGAATCTTAATCTATGAATGATGAAAAGCCAGGTCTAATGAGCAACCTATAAAATATTGGATAATAATGTGGCATTCCAAATCGTATTGGGAAAAAAGTCCATTTTTGCACAGTAATTGATCATGGCTATCATTTAAAGCAATAAGAAATTTAGCTTGATGCCTAAAATTAACCTTTGTTGTCTCAGCACGAGGGGCTCCCAAGCACAATTCAACTCCTTCGGCAATTGTGGACAGCAGATAGAGAAGCATCCAGATTCTGCTCCTCACTCAATTTCTCCATATGCAATTTTAACTCATATGATCTCTGGTTTGTCCAACTCCCAAGCAGAATCTATCATCCAGTTAGCTTTAGTGGCTTCAAAGGAACAAAAGACAACGAGGGATGTAACAATGGTATCTTGGTTAGGGCCACTCCCAGCAACTTGCACAAGAAGCATTCAACTTTGATGGGGTTTTAAAGAATCCTTGGTCTTTCCAAGAGGTGACCAAGCAATCTAAGGTCCCTTTATCCCTTAAAAGCTAGCCAATCCTAGTAGTTTCGTTGTGAAGAGCCTGGAGAGTACCCTAGCTTTAAAGGTGTCTTCGGAGAAGATTGATAAAATATCCACAACTTCCATAGAGGTTTAGTTTGTATGTTCAATAGTTTGTGCCCAAGTAGTGATGACTTGATGGAGTGAATAGTGGTGAATTGAGGTAATGTTAAGATTTTATGCCAAAGGTTTCTTTGTAGGTATTTTTGATAAGCCTAAAGACAGGTAGTGTAAACTGGAGAAAGGACACTAAATTTCAGTAGGGTTTATTTATTTTTTTAAAGTCGTGGACCCTGAATTTCGATCAGAACACATAATCTCTAAGATCAACCCTAAAATGGATATATTACCAATACTCTGCTTACATCTTTGGGAAGAAGAAATAAAGGAGCGAATTGGAGATTCTCTTAGTAAATATATTTATGTTGACCAGAGTAGTGAAAAAATTGGAATCTTCATCGCCAGGGGTATATTGGCAATTGCTATGATATGAAGTCATCTTGAAAACTTGATATTCAAGGTTCAAATCCCCTGATTTTCCATGTGGGCCATGTGTGGGGGAACGTAAGGGTTCACCTAGATGTTATAGTGGTAGAGGTCAAAATCGACCTCGTGCCATGCAAGTATGAGCCCAGCTCGTTGCCAATTCCTCGAGCTACAAAAAATAATGAAATCTTCAATTGTGTTATAATTTACAGAGAGCTAAACCTAAAGGCTTTATCAAAAAATATCGTGCTTGTTAAACACCATGTTAAGCACACACATGGTGTATGAGAAGAATAAACACACACACAAGAGACTCAACACACAATGAAAGATAAGCGTGAGGCTTTCTTTTTTTTCCATTATACATGATGTACATTTATAATACAATGGTGTGACTCTTGGTTTCATATTCCAAGGTCATTTGGACTCCATTGTGACTTTTCGCATTCCACACCTACCCATGTAGGATTAGGTGTTCCAACATCCCCCCTTAATCCGAAGGGGTATGTGTGAGTCCAAGAAAAGAGTTGTAATACAAATCTGCAAAGTATACATGGCAGCACTTGGCTGAATCAACTCTCTGAAATGTTGGAAAAAAGAGATGGTTTAAGGATGACCACCAACACTGGAACGCAAAACTTGTTGCAGTTCCCGGAACTCTTCCAAAACTGGCAAGAAGCTAAAAGCTTCTGCTAGAGGAATTGTCCCTCATAAAAAAGGGAGACCTTCAACCTAAAAGAAGGGAGGTCTACTACCTGTGATGGTTTTAGGATTACCAGCAACTCTGGAATGCTTGAAGCATTTCTTGGAACTCAACCAAAGCTGGCAAGAAGCTGAAGGATTCTGCTAGAGGAAGTGTTCCTCATATATGAAAGGGAGACCTTCGACCTAAAAGAAGGGAGGTCTACTACCTGTGATGGTTTTAGGTTATCCACCAACCAAATATGATGGTTTAAGGTTGTCCACCAACCGAAGGCATGCTCATGGGCATCCGTGTCTCTGGCTACATCTCTGAATCCGGAATGACGAATTGTGGCTCAGGCTCGCTTGAACTGTTGGCTACAACTCTGAACATGGAATTAGAGATTGTGGCTCAGGCTCACTTGATCTGACATCGAAGCTTGTACATGACCACCATTTTCCCCCCTGTCAGGGAAAAGGTGAGATGATGGCGAAAACTCAATTGCAAGTTTGTTCAATATCCGTGAACATGTTCTGACATGCGACTTAAACATCTTCTTGGCTGCTGATGCCCATTGCCAAGAAGTGATCCATCCAAGATGAATCTTGGTTCTTGCAGGAGGCTTGTTTCTGAAGCATCTGTCTGAAGAATGGGTGTGCCGACCACAGTGCTTGCATGGATGAAGATCAAAACAATGATCTTTCATGTGGCCAACTCGATCACAGTGTTGGCATTTCTCAATCTGTTGTGGAAGTGGAACAGGATCTGGAACAGCTGCAGGTGAACTGTCATATAGGAATCCGGCACTTTGAAATATGATGGGCTTGGTGTAGTCTGGAATATGAAAGGACACATCCTTGTCATATCCAAGACCAGTTCGGTGCTTGTTGTGGACAAGCTCTTCCCAAGGTCTGATGATGGGCTTGAGAAGTGCAGGTTGAACTGCTGCATCTGCATGTACATCTGCTCTTGTGCAATGAACTGAATGGGAATCGACTTCAACTTTACTGACTTGCTGCTGATGGGAGTCTTTCACAATGTTCTGAACAGAAACAGGTTCAGAATGGTGACTCTTTTGCTGAAGTTCATCTTGTTGGAGCTGAGATTCCAACTGCAAAAACTCAATCTTTTCTTGTGCATCTTGCAAACAACTTTGAATGTTACAAAGAGCATGCTTGCTCATTTTTATCATGCCATCAACATTTGAATGAATGAGGTTATTCAAGAATTCTAATGCCTCATTGATTTTAGCCATTTTCAACAACTTAGGCTCAAAAAATGAAAGGGTGTCGGCTTCAACCGAAAATGCACCCGTTTACAATCTGATTCAACAACAAATACAAATGACTCCAAAGAATTTCCAACTATGGAAATCTCAAAGTACAAAATCTGCTCCTCAAATGATGGAGGGCAATCAACAATGACTCACATCAACAACTCAAATTTACTGATTCCAACTATGAATGAGCAATACAATGTCAGTTCAATACATTATCTCTGCAAAATATTTGTTTGAATGTGCAGTTGAAAACATTGTGCAAGAGGCCTTTAAGGCAGCTGAATTTTCTTTCATAGAGTTGTTTTCAATGATGGTAAACTTGTCTTCAAATGTCAATTTCTTTCAGAAAAACACCCTCTTATATATGCCACAAATCATAAAATATCAAATCCACTTTTCTCTAAGCATAGTCCATGCCATTTCTTCAATTCTGCTGTTAATTTCCTCCTCTTTGCTCTTCTTCTTCTTCTTCTTCTTCTTATTCTTTTTTTAAATTAAAAATTAATTAAAAAAATAGATTAATGAGAATAATTAAAAAATAGGGGGAATTTACAAGGAAAGGGAAATTTATTGGGAGTGGAGGGGAGGGTATTATATTAAATAAATTTAAAAAAGGAGGGAAGGGAATTAATAATTTGAGGGGGGAGAGTGGTATTATTGAATAAAAATTTAAAATGAGAGATAGTATTATATGGGAGGGCGGATTTTAAAAAAAAATGAAAGGGAGTAGTGTGTATTGCAATGGGAAGTTGAACAGGCGTTGGAGCGTAGGGATGGTTGGGAAGAGGGGAGTGCCGCAGAGTATGAGCAGTAGGGGGGAGCGTTTGGAGCAGACGGGGTAGAGCGAGAGTCGAAAGGGTAAGGGGTGTGTGAGGTGGGGGGCGTGTGTACACGCAGAGAGGGAGTGTTTGCAGTTGAGGTAAGGAGAGGGAGCAAGGGTTGCAAAGGTAGATGGGGTTGTGTGCAGGTGTGTTGAGAGCGTTGAGCGTATGAGATGTGAGGATGCCCACTGGGTTTGGGGAGAGGGTGAGGGCGTATAGAGAGAGCAGATGTGCGAGCAGAGCGTTATAGGGTAAGGGTGTTTGCAGGTAGGGATTGTTGTATGCGTGCAGAGGGAGAGTGAGGTTTGAGAGACGTAGTAGCAGCCATGAGGAGGGGCGTAGAGCGAATGGGATGTGGGGATGCACGCGATTTAATTATCAAAAAAAAAAATTTAAATGGTCGTGTGTAAGGTGAGCGATGGGAGAGTTAAGGGGAATATGATAGTGGCCGTAGGGAGGAGTTGTAGGTTGTGATAGCAGGGGAGCTGGGTGAGGGGGCTGAAAGGCCGTGGAGTGTTGTGAGGGATTGAGAGAGGCCGATGTTGCAGAGATTTTATATATATATATATATATATTTTTATTTTAATATTAAAACAACAGAGAGTAGAAAATGTAGATTTTCTTCCAGCAGCAGAGGAGTAAAAGACTTTTTAGAATAGCAGCAAAATTTTTCCTTCCAAATATACAGCAGAATTTTTTTTGGAACTTATAGCAGTAAAAAATCCAGCAGCAGAAAATGCAGGGATGATGAAATTTTCAGCAAAACTCATAATTATTTTCCATTAAAAACCAGAAACTTCTTCTTCAGAAATCCAATTTAAAACACTATTCTAGCAGCTCTTTAAAATACATAATTTAAAGGACAGAAATTGCAGGAAGAAATCAACCTTCAGATGTGCAGTGCTGCTCTTCTTCAAAACCACTGCTGCTCCTTCTTCAAAACAAATTCTGAATGTTGTCAATTTCTGAATGCTGCCAATTTCTGAATGCTGCAACTTCTCAAAACACTTCTGAATGGCGACAAAAACACTGCTGCAGAAAGTCTTTAAATGCTGCAAAAATGTCAAGAATTTTGCAGATATGCACAGGCCATAAACACAAATGGCTCACTCAATTTGGAGCAGGGCCAGCAATCTCCCGCTCTGATACCATGTTAAACACCATGTTAAGCACACACATGGTGTATGAGAAGAATAAACACACACACAAGAGACTCAACACACAATGAAAGATAAGCATGAGACTTTCTTTTTTTTCCATTATACATGATGTACATTTATAATACAATGGTGTGACTCTTGGTTTCATATTCCAAGGTCGTTTGGACTCCATTGTGACTTTTCGCATTCCACACCTACCCATGTAGGATTAGGTGTTCCAACAGTGCTATAGATAAAGGGTTTGCAATGGATCCAACAACTAGTTTATAAAAATATTGTTTTTTAGGTGCAAGTTATGTAAAGAGACGGGTCATCTTGTAGCTACCTTCCAAAGAAATTCTCATTACATCATGAGAAAGATAAATCGTTCTCTTCTCCTAGTGTTTTTGGAACTTTGAAGACAGTTATTATTTGAAGCCCTCGTTTACAAACCATGGTAGCTTCCATAGAAGAGGTATAATGACTTTGAAATCTACATAAGGGAAACTCTTATCTAGAAAGCCAAGAGTATTAGAGCTCATCCCAAAATTTGAGGAGATTAAGAAAACCCAGAAGGCCAAGGATCCAATTAAACAATTCTCGACCTAAATAGAAAAACCCTCTAATTCTGAAGGATTGGGGAGCAAGAAGATAGCGAGGAAGCATGCCCTGAATCATCTATTACTGAGGAGATGGATTCAACCTAAAGTGAATTGATTGTAGTTGAGATGGTAAAGTAAAAGAAATATAATATTCTTCAAACAGTGAACTTCCCTTGGAAGATCACATGTCAACAAAAGTAGGTGTGTCGATAGAAGTGAGTGAAAAGCAAGGATAATTCCCCGTTGCAGTGACTTCCTCTTGTTGTTTTTATAGTGTGGTTTTTTCTCTCTTGAATTAGTAATTTTTTTGTACTTTTGTAAGCTACAAGGAGTTAAGGGATTACCCCATGCTAAATCGGTAAGGTCATTTCTCTTGCTTGGGAGAGATGCAAGGTTCAAATCTCTCTCACCCAACAATGTGTTAATTTAGAATTGGGGTAATAGCTGCCCACATATCAATCAAAAGAAACTTATTAATCAAACAAAAGTATGTTACAAGGGGTTGGCTTACAATGGAACCATATAGCATGTTTAAAAAAAAAATCCTACAGGTTTATCTTGGACAACATGTACATTTTTTCTTTACAAATTCTTTTTACTAAGGAAATAAATAATTCTAAGAATAATTATCACAATTTTGTACCAAATAAGCTAGCTTAGAAAATGTATCTTCCACATACTCAAGTCACTTGAAATTGAAAGGCATAAGTCGACAAGTTGATAACAAAGGCGTCATAGTGGTTGTCGTAGCTTTTGTGATTAGTCCCTAACAGAGAAGTTATGTGAGTAGTATTCGAGATAAAACTACTTAGGGTTGGCAATGTTGAGACTCAACAAGATGATGATCCTAGTGAAAATTAAGCACCTACACTAGGATTGAGCATCGGGAGCATCGGGCTATTTTTTAGGTGTAAGTCTATTTTTAGAACGGATGAGCAAATTCTATTTATAGCGGAAATCTATTTATAGATGTTGAGAAAATTCTATTTATAGATGATGTTATATTTTTAGATGTATGTGCGAAGTCTATTTATAGATCACATGTGTATTTATAGATGCATGTCGACTATTATTATCTCTTAATAATAGTTGGACAATAAATATTAATCTATTATCATGGAGCACTTAAAATCAGTTAACTGAAGTGGCAAACCAGTTAGCTGAAGGAATTTTGAGTTCAAAGGTTGGTTGGTGGGACATGCAAGTGGACTTAGTTGTAACTGAGTGATTTGAAGTTGTAACAGAGTTGGATGTGTAGTTATGTGAGTTGTAAAGTAGTTTAACTCAATTAAGTGAGTTAAACCTAGTTGTGCTAGTTGTAACTGAACATACACTAGTGAGAGATCAGTGAAATAATTATTTAATTAATTCACAAGCAATGGTCTCACATGCAGCTAAATATTTACTAATGTTAACTACATGCATGTCAGATCCAGTGGAGACCTAGTTGAGAGATAGGTGAAAGGGGCAGTTTGACTATCAGTTGTGACATTAGTGGGTGCACTCATACAACCACACACACATTGGAGATGCCAATGAGGATTGCGCAGTCAAGCCAAGCAGGATCTCATTCATTCAGGGATTTTGAACTACAGGGATTGCGCAATGGAGGCATGTTGTTAGGAGGCAGTAAATTGGCACATGTATTTGCCAATTTTTGTATGATAGTGTGAGACAATTGTATATTGTACTAAGAGCTCTTGGATTAGAGTTTTGTATGAGATTGTTTCATGATCCATGATATATATATAGTGGGGTTTTTAGCTTTATGATTTCCCAGTAAAAACATTTGTGTTATGTGTGATTGATCTTTCTTCGTGTGTTTGCAATTGGTGATCATGTTTTAAATAAGTCAAAGATTTTTGTAGAAGTGATTTTGTATTTAACAATGGCATATAATTGTTAGATTAGGAGAATCCAGGCAATACATAATTTGTATTAGAATTTCTACATGGTATCAGAGCAAAGAAGATTGCAATTTTGAAGCAGGAGCTGAGTTTGTTGGTGGAAAAAATTCGAATTTGCTGCAAGAATTTATGGGTGTGACAGTTGAGTAAACATCGAAATGGATTTCAATGGCTTGTGGCTAGAGTATGCACTCAAGGGAAATTCGAACTACATTGCCTAGTGTTATCACTCCAATAATTCTCGAGGGTTGTTTATATTTTGGTTTAAAGAATGTTAAAGGTAACCACAAACCTACTTTTAAGCCTTAGGATCTAGCCTTCCAAATGCTTAGAGAGGGCTCTCTCTATATGATTTATCTTTGTTGATTTTAGTTGATTTTAGGCTAGTTATGTAGGATTACTTGGGATTTGATTTTTGGGTTTGGTTTGGTGGTGGAGTCACTAGTTCATATGGATAGATGTAGGTCTAAATTCCATTGGGCAATTGGAGTCAAAGTGTCAAGCAATCATAGCAGAATCTGTTGAGATTCAATAAGATGATGAGCTTAGTGAAAAGAGTCACCTTTACTAAGTGGGCCCGCTGGCTATTTTTGGCGCAAGTCTATTTTTAGACTATGTCTATTTTTAGACATGATGATCATATTTCAGAAGTCGCGGGATGCTATTTGTGGATGGTTGATCAAGTTGGAAAAATAGATGAAATTCTATTTTTATAATATTGGGCGAAGTCTATTTATAGATCATCAATCTAAAAATAGATGCATATACGTGTGTCAAGCTCTTAATAATAATCAGACTCTAAACAACAACTTATTCTCTTGGAGCACTTCAGTTCAGTGCACAGATGTGGCACATCGGCTGATAGAAGGAATTACGCTATTCCTAAGGGTTTACTGGAGCTAATGCATGAAGGACTCAGTTAGAACTCAAGTGGCAGAGTTATGACAGAGTTGGAAGAAGTAGTTATGGAGTTGTATTCAGTTTAACTCAGTTAGACTCAATTGAGTTAGTTGTATCTAGTATAACTGATTGATACACTAGTGAGAGTGGAGTGAATTAATTAGTTAATTAATCCACAAATAATAACTCATTAATCAACTAAACAATACAACAATTAACTACAGTGCATGGCAGTTTCAGTGGAGACCAGTGGAGAGATAGGTGAAAGGGCAAGATAGACTATCTGTTGTGACTATAGTGATGCATTGATTGCATCACACACACAGTGGAGATGCCAATGAGGATTGCGTAGTCAAGGATGGAGTAATTCGAATTCATTCAAAGCTATTCTTCAGCAGAGATTGCACAGTGGAGGCAGGCTAGCAGGCGGCAAAGATCGGTGCATGGATTTGCAAGATTGGGCCTGATTAGTGTATGATGACTGTACTTGTACTAAGAGCTTGTGATAAGCTTTGTATGCTTGTATGAGATCGTCATATGATCTCCATGTTACATAATATATAGTTGGGGTTTTCAACTTCAGGCTTTCCCGGTTAAAAACTGTGTTATGTGTGTGCAATTAAATTTTCTGCAAAAGATTAACAAGTGGAATAGATTCAGTATCTTGCATAAAGTTAAATAGTGTGAGATTAGGTGGATCTTGGACATATGCATGGTTAGTGCATATAATTTCTACATGGTATCAGAGCATTGTTGATTGAAGATTGCAATTGTGAAGTGATTTTGTGCTGGTGGACAATTCGAATTTGCTATAGAATATTCTTGGTGCAGAAATCAAGTATACATTGAAATGTCTTTCAACGGGTTGAGATTGGAGTATGCCCTTGATGGGAGCTCGAATTACATAGCCTGGAAGGACAGGATGGAGGCGGTGCTGGAGGATAATGGGCTGAAGGAGTTCATCGATAGCGATGTTCCTAAGCTGGGATCTAGCGATGCTACATTACTTGATGCATGGCAAAAGAAGACTGCAAAGACGAGGAGGATTCTGTTGGAAGGTGTGAAGGACCATATTGTGTCTAGCCTTCACGGGAAAGCCACTCCATTCTTAATGTGGAAGGCTTTGACAGACTTGTTCCAAAGTAGAAGTGACAAGAGGAAGTTGGTGCTTAAAGACAAGCTCAAAAAAAAAAGAATGGAGAAAGGCGACAGTATTCCAAAATACCTCACGAAGTTTATCCACTGCAAGGATGAATTGGGAAGTGTGGGAGTTATTGTTGATGAAGAAGACTTGGTGAGCTTGGCTCTCCTTGGGCTTTCGAAGAGTTGGCATAGCTGCGAAGACTCTGTCAATGGACAGGAGAAACTGTCGGGATGGGAGCGACTTTGGTCGTATCTTGTACAGGAGGAGATAAGGCGGGGTACCAAGGATGGATATCATCGAAGAATGAAGATGAAGAGAATTGTGCTTTGGCTACCGAAGCAAGGAAAGGGAAGGGGAAGAAAAATCCTTCAAAATCCGGTGCTAAAGGCAAGAAGCAGGATTTGTCCAAAGTGAAGTGTTTTCACTGTCACGAGCATGGACATTTCGCCACTAACTGTCCACAGAAGAAGAGCAATAAGCAGGCTGTTGGATTTGCAGCTGGAGAGGCCTTAGCCTCGCAATTTGAGCTGGATTTTTCTTTGATCGCATGCTTGGTTTCAAGCTGCATGGGATCGGTGTGGTATCTTGACAGTGGTGTTTCTTTCCATATGACGGGAGACAAAGAGTTGTTTAGTGACTTGGAGGAGAAGGACCTCCAGATGCATATAGAGATGGGCGATGATGGTCGGTACAGTGCGATTGGCATTGGGACCATTACCTTTGAGAGGGAGTCTGGTAATCTGTTCTTGTTGAAGAATGTCATGCATGTTCCAGGTCTGAAGAAGAACTTGGTCTCGGTCGCAATGCTGGAAGACAAGGATTATGATGTTGTTTTCAGTGAGGGAAAAGCCTTCCTTCGACATAAAACAACGGGTCAAACCAAGAAGATAGGGGTTTGAATTAAGAATCTCTACAAGCTGGAGGTAGATAGCTGCGCTGCAATGGAGGGAAAAGCAGAAGAAGTGGTGAGCCGAGATGAGGGCGAATTATGGCACAGGAGATTCAACCATCTTCACCATGGCGCTTTGAAGATTTTGCAGCAAATTTATACTTGAATTCCCGAGGGTACTCTTGCGCATTCATATCAGTGCAAAGGATGTACAATGGGTAAGTTTGTGAAGACCACCTTTCATGAGAAGGAGAACCGTGCTTCGGTTATCCTGGAGAGAATTCACACAGACATGTGTGGACCATTCTTGGTTGCTTCAACAACAAGACACAGGTATTATGTGATATTTGTTGATGATTATTCTCGTATATGTTGGATCTTCTTCATGCAGAAGAAGAGTGAAACGTTCTCAAAGTTCTGTGAGTTCAAGGCATTGGTGGAGAAGGAGTCGGGGAAGCAGGTGAAAGCTCTAAGGAGCGATAATGGTGGTGAATACATCTCGAGCGAATTCAAAGACTTATGTAGCAAAGAAGGAATTCGAAGAGAACTCATAGCGCCTCATAACCCACAGCAGAATGAGGTCGCGGAGAGAAAGAACAGAATGATCGTGGGTGTTGCACAAGCGATGTTGCATGACTAGGGCCTACCGATGCACTTGTGGGCGGAAGCATGCAACACTGCGGTTTATGTGCAAAACCATTGTCCTCATAGAGTACTTGGCATGAGTACACCTGAAGAAGCATTTTCTGGTAAGAAGCCCAATATTTCTCATTTGAAGATTTTTGGCTCACCTGTTTACATTCATGTGACAAGGGACGCAAGGAAGAAGCTGGAGCCGACTGCAGAAGTTGGGATATTTGTGGGGTACACAGAAACACCCCATAACTATCGTGTGTATTTGCCAAACATTCGGATGACTGTTATGCGACGGCATATAAAATTAAATGAGGTGAAAGCCATGAATTTGTCGCTTGAGAGGGAGCTACACTTGCATGCGGAAGAGGAACTTCTTGTTCCCAAAGATGAGCCTCTGGATGTGGATCAGCCACAGGAGGAGATTCATGGAGTGGAGGAGTCCACTCATGCAGAACCAAAAATTAGACAAGGCAGAAAGCGTACCACATAAGCTGAGAGATTGAAGCTTGATGCAGCACAAAATGTAGGAGTCCCTACATCACAGTGCAGACAGAGACAGTCACCTAACCAATACACTGGATACATGGCTCTTATGAGAAAGTGTATCGTGACAGAGCCATATTCTTTCGAAGAAGCATTGCAGGAGCCCACATGGGTAGATGCCATGGTGGAGGAGTATGACTCCATTGTCAGAAACAATGCTTGGGAGATTGTTCCAAGGCCGGTGGGAAAATCAGTTGTAGGATCAATATGGATCTACAAGGTAAAGAAAGCTGTTGATGGGAGCGTCAAGAAGTATAAAGCAAGATTTTTTGCCTAGGGCTTCTCACAGATTGAGGGGATTGACTATGAAGAAACCTTTGCACCTGTCGTATGGTATTCCTCCATACGGACCATCCTTGCTCTCTCAACGCAGATGGGTTGGCACATTCATCAGATGGATGTGAAGACTGTGTTCCTTAATGGGATCATTGAGGAAGAGGTGTACATTGAGCAGCTTGAAGGATTTGAGATCCTCAGTAGTGAGTCGCATGTGTGCGGGCTCAAAAGAGCGTTGTATGGGCTGAAACAAGCACCCCGTGCTTGGTACACTCGGATCGACAGCTATTTCACTGGACTTGGCTTCACCAAGAGTGAGGCGGATACAAACTTGTACCAGATTGTGGTGGAGGGTAAGATTTTAATCATTGTACTTTATGTAGATGATTTAATACTAACAGGTGATGAGCAGTTGATACACTCATGCAAGGCAGATCTTGCAAAGGAGTTTGAGATGAAGGACTTGGGCCTCCTTCATTATTTCCTTGGATTGGAATTATGGCAGCGGGAAGGTGAATTTTTTGTCTCTCAAGGCAAGTATGCTCAGGAGATACTGGAGAAGTTTCACATGCAAGGCTACAAGCCTATCGACACTCCTCTTTCAGGAAATTGGAAGAAAGACGATGCTACATCGGCAGAGGTAGTGGATGCCACTGTTTATCGACAATTGGTGGGTTCGCTCATGTATTTAGTTAATACAAGACCGGACATATGCTATGCAGTGAACCAGCTTTCACAAGCGATGGTTAAGCCTACCAAGATCTTTTGGATGGCAGACAAGCATGTTTTGAGATATCTCAGGGGCACATCTGAGTATGGTTTATGGTACTGACAGACGGATGAGGTGAAGTTGCATGGCTTCACAGATGTAGATTGGGCAGGAAGCCCAACAGACAGAAAGAGCACATCAGGAGGTATTTTCAGTATCGGATCTACGACAATTTCTTGGTATAGCAGGAAACAAAAATCCGTGGCACTCAGTTCAGCGGAAGCGGAATACATGGCAACAAGTTTAGTTGCATGTGAGGCTATCTAGATGAGGAAGATTCTGGTTGGTTTGTTCTGTTCACATTTAGATCCCACGGTGATTCATTGTGATAATTAGAGTTGCATTAAACTCTCGGTTAATCCTGTGTTTCATGATAGATCTAAACATATTGATATCCGGTATCATCATATTAGAGATTGTGTGTAGCGGAAGATCATGTTGCTTCAGTACATTCCTATGGAGGATCAGGATGCAGATATTCTGATGAAGGCACTCACCAGGAGCAAATTCGAATACCATAGAGGCAGGATCGGGGTGAAGGATAATCCATATCTTGTTGAGAGGGAGTGTTGAGAATCAACAAGATGATGAGCTTAGTGAAAAGAGTCGACTTCACTAAGTGTGCCCGCAGGCTATTTTTGGCGCAAGTCTATTTTTAGACATGATGATCATATTTCAGAAGTTGTAAGATGCTATTTGTGGATGGTTGATCAAGTTGGAAAAATGGATGAAATTCTATTTTTAGAATATTGGGCAAAGTCTATTTATAGATCGTCAATCTAAAATAGATGCATGTCGATTATTATTAGCCCTTAATAATAATCAGACTCTAAACAACAACTTATTCTCTTGGAGCACTTCAGTTCAGTGCACATATGTGGCACATCAGTTGACAGAAGGAATTACGCTATTCCTAAGGGTTTACTAGAGCTAATGCATGAAGGGCTCAGTTAGAACTCAAGTGGCAGAGTTATGACACAGTTGGAAGAAGTATTTGAGTTGTATTTAGCTTAACTTAGTTAGACTTAGACTCAGTTGAGCTAGTTGTATCTAGTATAACTGATTGATACACTAGTGAGAGTGGAGTGAATTAATTAGTTAATTAATTCACAAATAATAACTCATTGATCAACTGAACAATACAACAGTTAACTACAGTGCATGGCAGTTTCAGTGGAGACCAGTGGAGAGATAGGTGAAAGGGCAAGATAGACTATTTGTTGTGACTATAGTGATGCATTGATTGCTCTGCACACACAGTGGAGATGCCAATGAGGATTGTGCAATCAAGGATGGAGTAATTCAAATTCATTCAGAGCTATTCTTCAGCAGAGATTGCGCAATGGAGGCAGGCTAGCAAGTGGCAAAGATCAGTGCATGTATTTGCAAGATTGGGCCTGATTAGTGTATGACGATTGTACTATACTGAGAGCTTGTGATAAGCTTTGTATGCTTGTATGAGATTGTCATATGATCTCCATGTTACATAATATATAGTCAGGGTTTTCAGCTTCAGGCTTTCCCGGTTAAAAACGGTGTTATGTGCGATTGAATATTTTTGTTTATGCTTCACATGTGTGTGCAATTGATTTTTCCACAAAAGATTAACAAGTGGAATAGATTCAGTATCTTGCATAAGTTTAAATAGTGTGAGATCATGTGGATCTTGGACATATGCATGCTTAGTGCATATAATTTCTACAGAATCAAGGTTCCAAAGAGAAGTGTTCACAGGGCAAGATAACTGAGTTACTTCAGATCCTTAGGCTGATGGGGAAAATGGTTTCAATCGGGATGAGATAGCAATTAAGGATTCTCAAATCCAGATAATGAGTGAAAATACAGAGGTCAATCGAAGATAGGGAGCAATTAAGAATTCCCTAATCTGGATATCAGTAGAAAACATGAAAATGACATAACAGTTCAAAATAGAGTGCTTTTAAACATATTCTGAAATAACATTCCTGTTATACATTTAGATTTAGAAAAACATACAAGTATAATTTTATTATTTGCTGTGTTGTTTTCGGTGTATATGCAATTGATATTTTTTTCATTGTTTGACCTCTCCAAAATAAAAATAAAAATAATACACACACACACACACACATATATATATATATATATGCAACTACACCCTAGATCTGTAAGCGATACATGGCCTTGTTTTTTTAACGGAAACTCCCCATTATTTTGGCGAAAAAGTGGGGTCAGTCTCCTGGGACATGTTTTGGATTCTCGGGTAGAGCCACATAATGCGCTGAGAATTGAACTTGGGCTAGGTGTAATATATTTTCATTGAAATACCATTGGATCACAGCCCAACCGAGCTAAACACCACGTGAACTTGAGAAGTGGGGTTTTCTTTTCCTACCCAAAGAGGTTATATCTTGAATACTACGCATATAACTTCTATATTAGGCACTAATCTCAAAAGCTCTGGAAGCCATTGTGACGCCTTTGCTATGAACTTGTTAGCTTATGCCTTTCAATTTAAAGTGAAATGAGTATGTGGAAGATACATTTTCTAATCTCACTTATTTGGTACATAATTGTGATAATTATTTTTATAATTATTTTTTTCCTCAGTAAAAAGAATTTGTAAAGAAAGAATGTAAATGTTGTCCCAGATAAACCTGTAGGCCAATTTTTTAAACAGGTTATATGGTTCCATTGTAAGCCAACCCCTTGTAATATAATTTTCTGTTATTAATAAGTTTATTTTGTTGGAAATGTGGGGAGTTATGACCCCAATTCTAAATCAACACATTACTCGGTGAGAGAGATTTGAACCTTGCATCTCTCCCAAGCAAGAGCAATGACCTTAGAGATTCAGCATGGGCTAATCCCTTAACACCTTGTAGCTTACAAAAGTACAACAAAATTACTAATTCAAGAGAGAAAAAACCACATTATCAAAACTGCAAGAGGAAGTCGCCACAACAGGGGATTATCCCTACTTTTCACTCACTTCTATCGGCACCCCTGCATGTTGTTGACATGTTATATTCCAAGGAAAGCTAATTGTTTGAAGAAGATTATATTTCTTTTTCTTTACCATCTTAGCTACAATCAATTCAATTTTTCTTAAATCCATCTCCTCGGTAATAGATGATTCAGGGTTTTCTTCCTCGTTGGCGTCTTACTCCCCAATCCTTCGGAATTAGAGGTTTTGTCTCTTTGGGTCAAGAATTCTTTAATTGGATCCTTGGCCTTCTGGTTTTTCTTAATCTCCCCAAATTTTGGGATGAGCTCTAATGAATTTTGGCTTTCCATATAAGAGTTTTCTTTATGTATATTTCAAATTAATTAGACCTCTTCTTTCTCTCTCCCAATTCTATGGAAGCTACCAATATTTGCAAGCAAGGGCTTAAAATAATAATTGTCTTTGAAGCTCCAAAAATACTAGGAGAAGAGAACGATTGATCTTTCTGATGATGTAACAAGAATTTCTTTGGAAGGTAGCCGTAAGATGACCTGTCTCTTTACAGAACTTGCACCTGAAAACTAGTATTTTTGTAAACTAGATGTTGGATCCATTGCAAGCCCTCTATGTCTAGCACGATATTTTATGACAAAGCCTTTAGGTTTAGCTCTCTACAAACTATAACACGGTTGAATATTTATTTATTTTTTGAAGCTAGAGGAATTGGAAACTGGTTGGGATCGTACTTGCATGGCATGGGGTTGATTTTGACCTACCACTTTAACATCTAGGTGAACCCTTACGTGCCCCCACACATGGCCCACATGGTAAATCAAGGGGTCTGAACCTTGAACATCAAATTTTCACGATGAATTCATATCACAACAATTTCCAATCGAGTTATACCTCTGGCGGTGAAGATTCCATTTTTTCATTACTCTGGTCAACCTAGATAAATTTACCAAGAGAATCTCCAATTCACTCCTTTACTTCATATTATGAAATATGTAAGTAGATGATTGGTAATTATATACCCATTTTATGGTTGATCTTAGATATTACGTGTTCATATTGAAATTTAGAGTCCACGACTTAAAAAAAAAAAAAAAAAAAAAAAAAAAACGAACCCTACTGAAATTCAGTGTGCCTTCTCTAGTTTACACTACCTGTCTTCAGGCTTATATAAAATATCTTCAAAGAAACCTCTGGCATAAAATATTAATATAACCTCAATTCTCCACTATCCATTCCATCATGTCATCACTACTTTGCCACAAACTATTGAACACACAAACTAAACCTCTATGGAAGTTGTGGATATTTGATCAATTGTCTTTGAAGACACATTTAAATATTAGGTACTATCTAGGATCCTCATAATGAAACGGATAGCATTGGCTAGCTTTTGGGGGCTAAAGGGACCATAGATTGCTTGGTCACCTCTTGGAAATACCAAGGATTCATGAAAACCCCATTAGATTTGAATGCTTTTTGTGCAAGTTGCTAGGAGTGGCCCTAACCAAGATATTATTGTTACATCCCTCACTGTCTTTTGTGGATTTGAAGCCACTAAAGCTAACTCAATGATATTTTATGCTTGGAAGTTGGAAAAACCAGAGATCATATGACTTAAAGTTGCACGTGGAGGAATTGAGTGAGGAGAATAATCTGGATCCTTCTCTATCTGATGTCCACAACTACTAAAGGAGTTCAATTGTGCTTGGTAGCCCCTCGTGTTGAGACAACAAAGGCTACTTTTTTAGCCATCCAACTACATTTCTTATTGCTTCAAATGATGGCCATGATTAGTTATTGTGAAAAAATGGATTGTTTTCCCAATATGATTTGGAATGCCACATTCTTATCCAATATTTTATAGGTTTTTCATTGGATATGGTTTTTCATCATTCATGGATTAAGATTGTTCTAGTCAGATTTATTATTTATAGTAGGTTACAAGTTAAAAATCAGTCGTCATTAACATCTCTATGTCCTGAGAATGAGCCACACTTGATGGCTCGAAACGTCAACCATAAAAATTTCAATGTGAGTAATCCACAAATTCTAGAATAAATCTCTCAAATAACGAATTCGTACCAAAACATTGATGAATTGTGGAAATCGTCCTCTCCCCTATTTTGGGTATCTATCAAAACTATTTCATAGATATTTTTAATCTATAACATAATAAGTTTGCAAGGTCATCAAATAGGTTTTCACCCCTAACAAATTCCAAGTAAAGTGGCATTATCCTTTATCTTTCATTTTCATCCTTTTACTTAAATTTTTAACATTTCCATGAAATGACTCAGTATGTTTGGGAGTGGTTCTGATCTCATTGGATTTCATATGGAGAAAGTATAATTTCATATCCTACTCAAAATCCAATAGACTTATCAGTTTTTCAGGATTTCGGGACTGAGGGAATTGTAATGCTTCCATTTGATTTTGTCATCTACAAGGGTATGGAACTCGTATTTAATCAAGAGCACCAAACCCTCTATGTACCTTGATGTTAGTGACATTGGTTGTCGAACTCCTCTATCCTGACCATACTAAAAATTTACCCATCACTCAAACAAAATATTCACTTGACATACTACGTTTTTTCTATCTTATATAAATGCTTAGAGGGTGATATTAATGACAAAGATCCCAAGATAGACAATGGTTTTGACGATATGTGAGTATTTCTTGTAGCATGATTTTTTTGGATGTTATAGGCCATTTAGAGCATATTTGTTGATGTATTTTTTATTCAGATATGGATTGAACTTGATGTTATTTTGGTTATGTGCACCCTTACATGCTATATAAATGAGAGCTTGTAATTTTTGGACCTATGGTTGATGAAAATTATAACTACTAGATGAATGATGGTATATGGTTCAATCCATGCTTTTATGTTTTCTATCAGCAATTCATCATTCTCCATGCTTTTGTCAAGATATATGAATCAAAATATATAATAATATATATTATATAAAATTTTCTCCCGAAATACCTCTTGACCTGGGATATTTTGAAAACGTCACTCCCTGCTCCTGCTTCTGCTCCCAAGTAGCCATGGTTAGGATAAATTACTATATAATTTCAAAGATTAACTTTTCTATGTGGAGCAACTTGAATTTACGTATAAGTTGTAGTTGGGAGACTCAATCCCTCATTTTTCTATCTATCAAGGCTTTAATTGCTTAGATACTTCTTTGAACAACAATTGGGAAATAGCTAGGTTGCATGGTTGACAACATTCACTCGTGCAAAACTAGAGTGGCCATCAAATGTAATGATCATTAAAATATATTCTAGAACACAATGAAATATCTTTCCATGAAATAAAAGGTTTAATGATTTCCCAAAGCTTATGGATGCTCTAAATCACAAATACACCAACAACCTTAACCTTAACACATTACCACTAGGGTTTTAAAGAAAGATCTTGCTGTAGTTTTTTGTACTCAAGGGAGCCCTTTAACTAATATGATGTTTGAGCAACACCTTCCATGACTATTTTAGACTTACAACCCTCACCACCCTCTTCACACAAAGAGCTTGAGTCTCAATCTTGGTTTTAATGTTATCTAAGCCACCATATTCATGAGGAGTGCAACAAAGATCTTAATTGACTTTGTGAAATAAATTGGTGTTATTAGCCCAAAGAAAGTTATGAAAATTCCACCATTTGACCTAGCATTATGGGCTTCTTCAAAACTAAAGTATAATGCAACTCACCTCTTTTTCACCTCACCTCTTTTATAACAATACATTTTTATACTAACCAACTATGCAATAAAGTGAATATATCTCAAAACCTTAACGACATAAAATGTCAAACCCTAATGGAATAAATAATTGAAAACACCACTTTTGTGCACATGTTGGAGTGTGTTTACGTGTTTACTTTGTGATATTACAAGGGCTCTAGTTAAAAACTAAGTCATTGGGTCTGATGAACAAAATTAATTAAGTTCAAAGTTTACTAAATTTCATTGCTAGCCAAACTAATTTGATGAGATTCGTCACATGTCAAGCTGAACAAGAAAAGGAACAATTTTACAAATTTTGTCTAAAATTCTAATAAATTCATATGAAGTTCATCTATAATTGTAGGAAATTAGAAAAGGTTCATCAATAAAAAATAAAAATAAAAACAATGAAAACCCTAAAACATACTCTTGTTCTACTAGGGAAGTGGAGAAGTCGAGACTATTAGAGATAGATGGAAAATGACTTAAGTATCTATTTTTGTAGCTTTTAGAGTGAGCAACTCTCGTACGTAATACCTAAACCTCTCACTCCGGGAATCTCAAACTAGTGGGGAAACTACAACAACCCTTTATCTCATCAAATCATTCAATAGTTGAGTCCACTTTACATTCAACGTACACAACACTCAAGAACTAAATGTATTTAAAATTTATTATATATATATATATATATATATATATACACACACACTTTTGACAATACAAATTATATATATACAAACTTTTTAATATATTAAACTTCATGGTGAACTTTATTTTCTCAATTTTATTGTCGAATTTCAAAATCATAAAACTCGATCATGAACCAAGTTACTTAGCTTCCCGAGATCATAAATTCATAAAAGCATTTTAGAATATTTTTTTTTCTTTAAGATTTGACTTATGATATCAAAAATTTACAAAATCATTTCCAAACCTTTATAGCCTAAAACTACTTCCTTTTTTTTTCCTACGATTCAACTAAGGAGATCATAAATTAACAAAAATATTCGATTTTTTTTTTTGCCTAAATCTACTCCATAACAGAATGGTAATTTGAAACAACCACACATTTGAAAACCTAACTTGAATTCATTCCTAATTCGAAAAACAAAGCAAAGCTCAATGTAAGTTGAATTCTTTAACAAGTTCACAAAGAGCTTCTTCACACATAGCATTGAGAACTATGGCAAAAAATAGTTCATCAAATGGAACCCAGTCTGTTGATGCCAATATACAGCTCACCAGTTTTACGGAGGAAGCTCACGACGTTACCCTGCATTTTCAGATTATAAACCTTACTAAACAGGTTCTGTTTAATTTTATTATTTGCAGTGATGTTTTCAATGTATGTAATTGATATTGTTTTCATTTTTGAATTGTCCAAAAAATATATAAAAATGTGTATTGATTTATAAAAACATATGCAACTACACCCAATACTTGTAGGCGATACATGGTCTTATTTTTTTAACGGAAAATACCCATTATTTTGGTGACAGTGTGGGGTCAGTCTCCTCAGACATGTTTTGGATACTTAGGTAGAGCCACATAATGCGCTAAAAATCGAACCTGGGCTAGGTGTAGTATATTTTTATCAAAATACCATTGGATCACAGCGCAACCGAGCTAGGTGCCACACAAAATTGAGAAGTGGGTTTTTCTCAAAGTGATTTGATCTCTATTACTACTCAAATCACTTCTTTGTTAGGCACTAATCTCAAAAGCTCCGATCGCCACTGTGACCCCTCTGTTACCAACTTGTCTACTTATGCCTTTCAATTTCAAGTGACTTGAGTATGTGGAAGATACATTTTCTTAGCTCGGTTATTTGGTATAGAATTGTGATAATTATTCTTATAATTATTTATTTTCCTTAGTAAAAAGAATTTGTAAGGAAAAAGTGTACGTTGTCCCAGATAAACCTGTAGGCCAATTGTTTAAACATGCTATATGGTTCCATTGTAAGCTAGTCCCTTGTAACATACTTTGTTTTGATTAATAAGTTTCTTTTGATTAATATGTGGGTAGCAATGACCTAAATTATGAATTAACACATTGTTGGGTGAGAGAGATTTGAACCCTGCATCTCTCCCAAGCAAGAACAATGACCTTATCGATTTAGCATGGGGTAATCCCTTGACACCTTGTAGACAAAAGTACAAAAAAAATTACTAATTCGAGAGGGAAAAAACCACGCTATAAAAACCGCAAGAGGAAGTCACCACAATAAGGGAGTATGCCTGCTTTTCATGCACTTCTACCGACACCCCTGCATGTTTTTCACGTGTGATCTTCCAAGGGAAGCTAAGTGTTTGAGGAAGATTATATTTCTTTTGATTTACCATCTCAACTACAATAAAATCACTTTTATTTGAATCCATCTCCTCAGTAATAGATTATTCAGGGCATGCTTCCTCGATGGTGTCTTTCTCCCCAATCCTTCAGAATTAGAAGGTTTTTCTCTTTAGGTCGAGAATTATTTAATTGGATCCCCTACCTTCTGAGGTCCAATGAATCTTGGATTTTTAGAGAAGATGTTTCCTTATGTATATTTCAAAGCTATTATACCTCTTATTTCTCTCTCCTAATTCTATGGAAGCTACCATGGTTTGCAAGCGAGGGCTTAAAATAATAATTATCTTTGAAGCTCCAAAAACACTAGGTGAAGAGAACGATTAATATTTTAGATGATGTATAAAGAATTTATTTGTAAGGTAGTCGAGGGATGACCTGCCTCTTTACATACATTGCACTTGAAAAATAGTATTTTTATAAACTATTTGTTGGATCCATTGCAAGTCCTCTATGTCTAGCACGATCTTTTCTAATAAAATATTTAGGTTTATCTCTCTACAAATTATAAAACAGTTGAAGTATTCTTTATCTTCTTGTAACCAAAGGAATTGGCAATGGGCTCGGCTCATACTTGCATGGCACGGGGTTGATTCTGACCTGTACCACTATAACATCTAGGTGAACCCTTACGTTCCCCCACACATGGCCCACATGGTAAATCAGGGGATTTGACCCTTGAACTTCAAATTTTCATGATGACTTCATATCACAACAATTTTCAATCGAGCTATACCCCTGGCAGTGAAGATTCCAATTTTTTCACTATGCTAGTCAACATAAATAAATTTACCAAGGGTATCTCCAATTCACTCCTTTTCTTCATCTTCTTGAAGATGCATATAAGGGATTGGTAATATACCCATTTTAGGGTTGATCTTAGATACTATGTGTTCATTGAAATTTAGAGTCCAGTACTTTAAAACAAGTGAACCCTACTGAAATTTAGTGTCCCTTCTCCAGTTTACACTACCTATCTTTAGGCTTATCAAAAATATCTACAAAGAAACCTCTGGCATAAAATCTTAACATTGCCTCAATTCATCACTACATGGCCACAAACTATTGGACATACAAACTAAACCTCTATGGAAGTTGTAGATATTTGATCAATCTTCTCCGAAGACACCTTTAAAAACTGGGGTAATATCCAGGCTCCTCACAATGAAACTATTATTATTGGCTAGATTTTGGGGGCTAAAGGGACCTTAGATTGCTTGATCACCTCTTGGAAAGAGCAAGGATTCATTAAAACCCCATCGGAGCTGAATGTTCCTTATGCAAGTTTCTAGGAGTGGCCCTAACCAAGATACTACTGTTACATCCCTCACTATCTTTTGTGGCTTTAAGAGCTTGTAATTTGTGGACCTGTGGTTGATGAAAATTATAACTACTAGATGGATGATGTTATATGGTTTAAGCAATGATTTTATGTTTTTTATCGCCAATTCATCATTCTAAATTATTTTTTCAACATATATGCATCAAAATATGTAAAAAATTATATTGTATAAAAATCTCTCCCAAAATAGCTCCTGACGTAGGAGATTTTGAAAATCACGCTCCTGCTTTTGCTCCCAAGTAGCCATGGTTAGGATAACTTACTATGCAAATTCCAAGATTAACTTTTCTATGTGGGGCTACATGAATTTACATTTAATTTGTATTTGGGAGACTCAATCCCTCATTTTTATATCAATCAAGGATTTAGTTGCTTGGATACTTGTTTGAACAACAATTGGGTAATAGCTAGGTTGCATGGTTGACAACATTCGCTCGTGAAAAACTAGAATGGCCATCAAATGTAATGATCATTAAAAGATATTCTACAACAAAACGAAATATATTTCCATCAAAGAAAAGGTTTCATGATTTCCCAAGGCTTATGGATGCTCTAAATCACAAACACACCAACAACCTTAACCTTGACACATGAGAACTAGGGTTTGAAAGAAAGACCCTACCCTATTTTTTTGTACTCAAGGGGGGCCCCTAACTAATACGATGTTTGAGCAAGACCTTTAATGACTCTTTTATACATACAAACCTCACCACCTTCTTCACGCAAAGAGCTCGAGTCTCAATCTTGGTTTTAATGTTATCTAAGTGACGATATTCATGAGGAGTGCCATAAAGATCTCAATTAACTTTGTGAAATACATTGGCATTAAAGTTATTAGCCCAAAGAAAGTTATAAAATCTCCACCATTCGACCTCGCGTGCTGAGTTTTTTCAAAACTAAATTATAATGCACCTTACCTATTTTTCACCTCACCTCTTTTATAACAATCAATTTTTATACTAACAACCTATGCAATAAAGTGAATATATGTCAAAAACTTAAAGACATAAAAGACCAAATCCTAATGGAATAAAAATTTGAAAAGACCACTTATGTGCACATGGTGGAGGGTGTATGATTGTTTATTTTGTGATATTACCGGGGTTCTAGTTAAAAACTAAGCCACTAGGTCAAATGAACAAAATTAATTATGTTTGAAGTTTACCTAATTTCATTGCTAGCCAAACTTATTTGATGAGATTCGTCGCACATCAAGTTGAACAAGAATAGGAATAGTTTTACAAATTTTATCTAAAATTATAACAAATTCATCTGAAGTTCATCTATAATTGTAAGAAATTAAAAAATGTTCATAAATAAAAAATAAAAACAATGAAAACCCTAAAACCTACTCTTATTCTTCTAGGGCGGGGCATAAGTCGAAACTATTACACATATGGAATATGAATTAAGTATCTATTTTGTTAGCTTTGAGAGTGAGTGACTCTCGTGCGTAAGATCCAAACCTCTCTCAAGAAATCTCAGGCTAGTGAAGAAACTACAATGACCCCTTATCTCATTGAATCATTCAATAGTTGAGTCAATCACTTTATATTCAATCTACACAACACTCAAGAAATGAATGTATTTTAAAATAATATTTAAAAATTATTTTTTCTCATTATATATATGTCCACGGGGTCTTGGATAGACGGCGATCGGGTGCTCTGTTAAGGCACTCCTTGATGTGAATTCATTGGTTCAACTCCCCATCCTGATCGAGGTGATATATGGGACATGATGAAGATGTAGTCCTACCAAGCTTCCAATATATATATTCTCAATTTTTCTATGAAGACATAGTCCTACCAAGTGAACTTTATTTTCTCAAATTTTTTTACAAATTTCAAAATCATAACACTCGATCATAAACCAAGTTACTTAGGTTAAGAATTCATTAATAATAATCTCCACACTGACTTCACGAGATCATAAATTCACAAAAGCATTTTAGAATAATATATTTTTCTTAAGATACCACTTATGATATCATAAATTTACAAAAGCATTTCCTAACTTGTTTAGCCTAAAGCTATTTTTTTTTCCTATGATTTGACTGAGGAAATCATAAAGTCATAAGATTTTTTGAACTTGTTTTCGCCTAAAGCTATTCCATAATGGAATGGTACTGTGAAACATACATACGTTTGAAAATGTAACTTGAATTCTTCCGTAGTTTGAAAAACATCGCGGACCTCAATATATGTTGAATTCTTTGACAAGTTGACAAAGAGCTTCTTCACACATAGCATTGAGAACTATGGAAGACAACAGTACATTAAAAGGAACCCAGTCTATTGATGTCTCTCACTTGTTTTACCGAGGAGGCTTACGATGTTACCTTGCATTTTCATATTATAAGCCTTACTAAACAGGTTATGTTTAATTTTATTATTTACAGTAATGTTTTCAGTGTATATTTCATTGATATTGTTTTTATTGTTTGACCTTGCCAAAATAAAATAAAAAATTATGTACTAATTTATAAAAAGATATGAAACTACACCCTAGACCTCTAAGTGATACATGGTTTTATTTTTTAATGGAAACTCCCCATTATTTTGGTGATAGAGTGGGGTAAGTCTCCTAGGACATGTTTTGGATTCTCAGGTAGAGCCACATAATGTGTGTAGAATCGAACCTGAGCTAGGTGTAGTATATTTTTATTGAAATACCACTAGATCATAGCCCAAACGAGCTATGCACCACACAAACTTGAGAAGTGGGGTTTTATTTGCCTCCGCAAAGAGGTGTTATGAAACCAACTCACAAAATAGAAGAAAATATAGATCAACGCCTTAGAAATCAACCTCTTCAAGGAGGCAACCTCCTTTATATTACATAAATGAACAATTCTTGGATGATACAAATGACAAAACCTCCTTTCTATGTATAGGAGTCCATGGGGTCACAATATAATCCTATCCAACCTAACAATAATAATGTAAGGGCACAACAATAAAAATAGTGGGCTGTTATGGGGCACAATAATAACAATATAGGGACTACATGAATAAAACAATAACAATAAGGGGGCTACACTAACAACAATAAGGGACTACATTAGTAATATAGGGCCCTAGCATGCCCCTATCCTTCAAAAAAAGTGTTTTCCTCAACGCTTGAGTAGTTTTGGATGCTTCTATATAAAATTCTCATCCTCCCATGTAGAATCTTCAGTGGGTAAGTTCCTCCACTTGATGAGATACTCTAAAATTGATCGATTTAGTAGCTGTCAAGTTCTTGTTTAAGTGGCTTCTTCAGGTTCCAATATGATTTTTCCTTCCTCGTCAAGTTCTGAAAATATTGTTTGAACCAAATTTTTGTCACCTATAACCTTCTTTAACCATGAAACATGGGAAACTGGGTGCACTCGGGAAGATGCAAGAAGCTCCAATTTGTATGCCATAGTACCATTCTTTTGCAACACCTTGTAAGGACCATAGAACTTTGGCAATAATTTATTATCCTTCTTAGCTTGCTTGAGGGACATTTGTTTGTATGGTTTTAGTCGTAAAAATACCCAGTTACCTACATCAAAACTTCTCTCGTTGCGATGTTGATCTGCCTTTTGTTTCATTCAATTTTGTGCCAAATTTAGGTTATCCTTTAAGAGTTGGAGAACTTGTTGTTAATGCTCGATGTGATATTCCACTTCTTGAACCTTATAATTTTCTCTTAAATATGATTTGATGGATGGTGGATGATATCCATAAAGTGCCATAAATGGGGTCATTTTTGTTGCAGTGTGGAAGGAAGTGTTATACCACCATTCAGACAGAGGTAACCAATTGACCCATTGTATTTATTTATCAGATAAAAATTAACGAAGATATCCTTCCAAACATTTGTTCGCTATCTTAGTTTTCCCATTGGATTGAGGATGATAAGATGAGATATGAGCTAGTTGAGTACCCAAACAAGAAAATAATTCCGTCCAAAAATTTCCAGTGAAAATGGGATCTCTATCGCTTACAATAATCTTTGGGTTTCCATGTAGTTTTTTAATTATTTCCATAAATGCAGTAGCAACTGTACTAGCTTTAAATGGATAAGATAATGAACAAAAGTGTGCATACTTGGTAGGTCTATCAACTACCACCATGATGATACTCTTTCCTTCATACTTAGGTAAGCTTGTGATAAAATCCATTGAAACCTCCTCCCAACGTTGATTTGGAATGGATAAATGTTGTAGCAGACTCGAAGTCTTAATTGTCTCAACTTTATTTTGCTGGCAAACCAAACATTCCACCACAAACTTCTGAATATTAGATTTAAGGCCATCCCAAAAAAATTATTTCTTCACCCTGTAGTAAGTTTTAAAAATGCCGGAGTGTCCTCCTAAGGGAGAGGTGTGCAATTCCAAAAGAATATTTTGTTTTAGTTAGGAATTCTTACAAAGATATAAGTGATCTTTGTACCATAAGGAATCATTTTTCCAACTAAATGTATCAGATGTACTGGGATCTTGCTGAAAATTTTGAATGAGTGTCCATACTTCTTCATCATTCCTCCATTCCTCCCTTGATTCAGTTATCTAATTTGTTTGCATAATAGAAATGGCACAAATTAATTCTTCCCATTAGGTAAGGTCACCATTTCTTTAGTGCATGTAGTATTTCCAAGATTCCCTTCTCATAAATAGCTTTTTGTAAATACTTTCCTTTGATTGGACGACTTTCAAAAGCAATGGGTCTTCCTTCTTGCATTAAAACAACACCAATTCCATTTCCTAAGGCATCACATTCCATAGTAAAGGTCTTTGTGAAGTTTGGCGTAGAGACTCGTGCTTGGCACATTGCCTCTTTAAGATGTTCAAAGGCCTTAGCTTCTTCAGGAATCCATGAAAATGCATTTTTCTTCATTAATGTTTCTAGAGGTGTTGTTATTCTCCCATAATTCTTGAAAAACTTGCGATAATACCCTGTTAACCTGAGAAGTACTCGCAAATACTTTATGGTTGTGGGGAATTTCCATTCCTTAATGGCTTTAAATTTGTTAGGGTCTACCTTAACACCCTCCTGAGATACAATATGACCCAGATATTCCACCTCTTGTACTCCAAAGAAACATTTGGAGGTTTTTTCATATAATTGTTTCTCCTCCAATAGCTTGAGCACCCTGTCCACATGTTGAACATGATCCTTCCAAGACCTGTTGTAGATTACGATATCATAAAAAAATACTAACACAAATTTTCTAAGGAAGCGTTTGAAAATGGAATTCATCAACCCTTGAAATGTAGAAGGTACATTGGCAAGGCCAAAAGGCATGACCAAAAATTCATAATGACCCTCATGAATTCGAAATGTTGTTTTCGGAATTTCTTCAGTCTTCATTCTAATTTGATGATATCCTGAACGGATATCCAACTTGGTGAAATAAATTACTCCATGTACTTCATCCAATAACTCATCAATCACATGAATGCAAAATTTATCTCTAATAGTGAACGTATTGAGCTCCCTATAATCCTGACACATGCGGCTTGATCCATCCTTCGTGTGCACCAATACTACTGGAGCAGAGAAAGAACTTTGACTAGGTTGAATTATACCAGCCTCTAGCATTTCTGCAATCATACGTTCAATTTCTCTCTTTTGGACATAAGGATATATGTAAGGCCTAATGTTTGGATGAACACTTCCTGGAATCAAATCAATAGCATGATCATGATCAAAAATAGGTGGGAGTCCTTTGGGAGTTTCAAACACCTTTGAATGATTGTCGAAGACTTGTTTGAGATCTGGAGAAATAGATGATTTTGATGTTGGAACTTCTAGTGAGCATAATTATGCAATTACGCCTCATTTTTCTTTCTTCAAAAGATTTTTCATGACATTAGAGCTTATTGTATTTCTCGTATTCCCTGCGATACCCCGTAATTCAACTTCCTTTCCTTCCAATTTTTTTTTCAAGAAAAGTTCTTAAAAATTAAAAGCTACCGTCCCCAAATATTGCAACCATTGTAATCCTAGTACAACGTCAACACCACCCATTGGAATGGAAAGAATTGGACTATTCAATACATGTTCCCCCATGGTTAGCTTGATATTATGGCACTTTCCAGAGCAATTTATGGTTCCTCCATTTTCCACCATCACTTGACACTTTGGTTTTGGGTATAGGAAGCAATCCAATTCCTTTGCTACCTTACAATGAATAAAATTATGGGTACTACCCGAATCAATAAGCATTATTGAATTTTTCTTCTTGATATGTCCTTCTATCTTGAGAGTTTGAGGAGTGGTAATTCCTGCCAATGCATTACAGGATATGGTTGTATTCATTTCTTATTCCTCTAGGGTCGGTTCCTGGTATATATCCTCTGCTTTTGAAGTTTCTTGTTCCTTTTCTTCCTCCTCTTCACAATCTATGTAAAATAATTTCTTCTTAGCACACTTATGACATTTAGTGTATTTTCTATCACAAATATAGCAAATCCCTTTTGCTCTTTTTTCTTCTAATTGTTGTGGTGTCAACCTTGTAGGTTGTGGAAGTCTAGGAGTAGCAACACTTTCATCTTTATAATTGTGAGTGGTAGGCTTCCTTGTCGCTATAATTTTTCTTTCAAATTTTCTTGTCAACCTAAATGCCTTATCCAATGTATCAAGTTCCCAAAGGTGAACCTCATTTTGGATGTTATCCTTTAGATTCTCTATGAAGGCACTAATCCTATGTTCCTCTAGAATATTTTTTACCCTTATATTCAATTTTTGGAAGTCCTCAATGTGCTCCATCATTGAACCCTTTGATGCCTTCCTATAAACAGTTGCCATTCCTGTAAAATAGATTCTTTAGAGACCAAGGTTGCTCGCGTGGAGGACGTTGTACAGTATACTCGATGCGTTACCACAATCCAGCAATAGAGATCAGCGGCCTCACTTGTGGGAGGTTCCTAGTTCTGTTAAGAACAAAATTACGAATTCCCTGTATTAAACATGACACGTTGGGTCGATATGAGTACATGTAGACTTTATTGAGCCCTACACGTATTGACCAACTAGAACTAGCTTCCGAAATAGACTGAGTGTGCATATAAATTGTTGCAAAATTTGAACGTGTAAATTACACAGTTCGTGTGTTCTGCGATCAGAATATTTGAGTGCATACCTACTTACAAGAGTGTGATTGGGTATTGATGAATGTATCTGCATGCTCAAGTGTGATTTGTTGTATTTTACAGTGCTATGTGGAGCAATGGTGGTTGCTAGTACCTTGGCAACAAGCAGAGCAATAAGTTAGATAGAGTACGCATGGTTTTGTTGTAAAAGATGCTAGTTTCAGTGCATTCTTGTAAACCATATGCTGAAGATGTCCTTGTATTGGAAAGTCTAGTAAGCAAGCTATTCATCTTAAAGCAGAAAGGGGATTGTTAGAAGGCAGAGATATGAAGACCCTGTGAACAATGCTTATGACATGGAAAATCACTTTTAGAGGGCACTCTGAGATAGGCCTATGTTCAATGACATTGGAGGAGCATTGTCATTGATAGAAGGCAGATTGATCAGTTGATATGTGTAAGTATATCTGAAGCAACAAAGGACCTTGTGAGCAGCTAAGGC
This sequence comes from Pinus albicaulis, assembly GCA_034641835.2. NCBI lineage: Eukaryota > Viridiplantae > Streptophyta > Pinopsida > Pinales > Pinaceae > Pinus > Pinus albicaulis. The sequence continues at coordinate 1,576,607,442 of CM076584.1, read as the reverse complement.
AGAGGTATTGGAGCAGTAGTACTCTCTGTAGGTAGAGGAGGCAAAGGACAAGCCTGGTACATCAAGGACAAGAGTCCAAAGGGATGTAAGTGAAGTGCATCTTCAGCAAGTAAGTCACTTTATTTATTCTTGTTGTGTAGGAAGATATGGATAGTGACATATGGCAGAATCTATATATGATCTTGATCTGTGATATCTCTGAGGCATATGAAAAATCATATATAACCATGAAGTTTGATATCTTTAATTCTGTCAGGCAGTGATGAATATGATAGTGATATGTATGAAAATAAGATGCATGACAGATATATGGCAGTATATGGCTATGATTCTTGTATGGCCTTGACAGTGGGAGAATAAGATTCAGGCCCATGATTTCAAAGCCCCTTACAAGTTGGTGTCTGGGATGCCCACATTCAAAATAATAATTTGTCAGGGTTGCAACAAAGGAAAGCTTAGGGGACTTTTCTTCATTCCTAAAGTGTCACAAAGACATCTAATACACTCTGAATTATCTAATATACTATTTGTTAAATCCTTGAGAGGATGTTCTTATAGATGTATTCCCTCACAAGAGGAGCTGGGATTAAGAGGGAGACTACAACCGTATATGCTCCTGAGCTAATATCATTGTTGGAAGAAAGAAGAGAAGACCCTCATGGCTCAGAGACATATTGCACCAAAGGGGGACATTCCGGAAAAGCAAGAAGCCATATAAATACCAAGGGTATCTAGCTGCCATGAGTACAATATGAGCCTGGATCATTTGAAGAAACCGTTAAGCATCAAGTCTGGAAGGATGCTATACTCAAAAAGTATGAGTCTATTATGAAGGATGATGTCTGGGATATGGTCCCGAGACTAGAGGACAAAGATGTTGTCACCTTGATATGGCTCTATAAGATCAAGCATGGATCTGATGGGAGTGCTGAAAAGTACAAGGCAAGACGTGTTGCCTAAGACTTCTATCTAGGAAGGCATTGATTATGATTGCACTTGTGAACTATTATTACCGTTGCTGCTACGTAGGGATGGGATCTTCATCAGATGGATGTGAAGAATGCCTTTCTGCATGGTGCGATAAAGGAAGAGGTGTATGTAGAGCAACCTCTGGGGTTCGAAGTCCAAGATCAAGACTCCCATGTTTGCAGGTTGAAGAAAGCCCTCTATGGGTTGAAGCTAGCCCCCAGGGCTTGGTACGAGAGGATAGATAACTACTTGATGAAACTGGGCTTCACTCGTAGTAATGTTGATTCGAACCTTTACTTCAAGGTTGATAGAGAAAAGCCTCTCATTCTGGTTCTCTATGTGGATGATCTCTTCCTAACAGGTGTTGACCCTCTCATCCATCAATGGAAGAGGGAGCTCGCTTCTGAGTTCAAGATGAAGGACCTAGGACTGATACATTACTTCCTAGGCCTAAAGGTCTGGCAGAGACCTGACAAGATTTTCCTCTCTCAAGGAAAATGTATTGTGAAGCTATTGGAAAGATTTGGAATGATGGACAGTAAGTCCGTGCCGACACCGATGGAGCTCAACTTTAAGAAGTTGAGTGAAAGAATTATTGGGCCTATGCTAGCAAATCCTAATAAGTATCATCAACTCGTAGGGGCCCTGATGTTCTTAGGGAACATCTGTCCGGACGTATATTGTGCAGTGAACACTCTGAGTCAACACATGGTTGATCCTCGTAACATTCACTGGGTTGGTGCCAAGAAACTCTTAAGATATCTCTAGAGCACGATAGACCATGGGCTGAGATACACTACTGGGAGTTTGAGACTCTATCGATATACTAATGACAATTAGGTTGGCAATGTGGTGGATCACAAGAGCACATTTGAATGGTGATTCACACTTGTGTTTGCTTCGAGCAGGAAATGGAAGTCGGTAGCTTTGAGCACCACTGAGGCCGAATACATTGCAGCGTGTATGGCCTATTGTGAAGACAATTGGTTGCGAAAGCTCTTTAGTGAGTTATTTGAGCATGTGCTAGATGCCACCATTATCCTTTGTGATAACCAGAGGGGGATTCATTTGTCAGAGAATCTCGTGTTCCACGATCGATCCAAGCATGTTGATGTCTGGTACCACTTATCTGGGATATGGTACAGCGAGGCGCTGTAAGGATCGATCATATAGGAATTGATGAGCAGGTCGCGGATATTCTCACATAGCCCTTGGGGAAGGTCATGTTCCTAAACCTTCCGTGAGAATCTTGGAATCGTGGGAAGACCCTATTTGGAGGGTCCTATTGGACGATGAGCTCTGGGAGCTCCAGGGGGTCTTTGGGGATAGCTTCTTAGAGTTATCAACAACCACAGGGCTAGGCTTGCCAAACCTTGTTGGTGTGCTTCCACCCCACCGTGATGATATTGAGTTGGTTTACCTCTCTTTGATCTGTGTCCCGTATGCATCCTACCCATGGAGTTTTGGACTCATGGGAAGTACCTCTCATTTGGTCAATGAGGTGAGAAATGTGAATAGAGACCATAGCAAGACCGATGGATGCATCAGAGATTGGCGTACTCTCTATGTCTAGGATGGCATGTGTCCAACCACTTGATCTGGGATCAAGTCTAGCGAGGTTTCAGACCTCCAACTGACTTCAAATCAGTGAAACTAACTTGGGTTAGTATATGACTCTCTCGAGTCCAAGAGAGGTTTCGTACCTCCAACTGACTTTGGGTTAGTGAAACTAACTTCGGGTTAGTATATGACTCTCTCGAGTACAAGAGAGGTTTCGGACCTCCAACTGAATTCCAGTCAGTTAAACCAACTTCGGGTTGGTGTGTGATTCCTTTGAGTCCTAAAGAGATTTCAGACCTCTGAGCTGACTTTAGGTTAGCCGTGAGTGATGTCTTTTTAACTCACCTTTTTTTTTTAAATAAAGAAGCTAGCGAAGCAAGTTACGGCAGGATGACGCACGATGTTTAGATGACACTGGTGGATGGAGTTCTCCCTAGTTGAGAGGGAGTGTTAATTTTGGACAAATAGGTCCAAAATCCATGTTGTGATGCTCAGATGACGATGTCATTATTTTTATTGGATTCCTCTTTCGGAGAGGTGCAAGATCAATCTAAAGATCATCTTGATCGGATGAGCAGAACATGTATTTTTAATTTATTCCACATGTGCAAGGTTGACCTGTTTTATCCCACGTGCATAAGAGATGTGTCACACACCCCCACAGATGCCTATATATTGGAGATACTTGGAGTTCATTTGATACACACATTTTTGTGGAGGCATTTTTCTTCTCTCTTGTATGGTGATGGAGCAATGTTCTTGGTTCTACATTTAGGGCTTATTGGTGCAGTGTCTTGATGGAGTATTCTTGATGAAACGTCTTGGGGTTGTGTGACACATGTGGGTGGCTGAACTTATGAAGACTTTGCTGGTTGAAGCATCCTGCTGATCGTCGTAACACCACCATTCTTTATCTCTGTTTTTGGCTTGTCTTCCATCGATCTATTGGTATGTTCTATCTACATCTTACTTTCATTATGCCCTAGAAGGTTAAAGTATATTTGCATCTACGCATAGAACATCTTTAGAATTTAACAGGACTCCTATCAGTATGACAAAATCTCACGCATAATGACTATGAGTATCCTGCCATCATGGCATCAAAGGGATCTCAAACAACATATATGTGTCAATGAGTATCCATCCAACATGTAAAACAAGGGATCTCAGAGATAATACAAATCCATGACAGAAAGTACATCAATAAAAAAACACGACAAGATCCCACGACTCATACATCAATAGGGATTTGTACAACACTATGCATCTTAGGGATAAAGGAGTACATGAAATCAACTCATCATATACCTCAAGCTGAAGATGACTAAAGAATGGGTTGTTGCGTTGCTGGATCTGAAATCACCATCACAATCATGGCGTCGAAAGGTGTGAAATCGACTACTCACTCGCTGAAAGCTGACACCTGCAACTTCACTTCAAAAAGTGACTGAAAAATATAAAGCTCAGATGGAAAATATGAATGCTCCATCAGATTCGTGGCATCGAATAGTGCAAAATCGATTGTCCATTTGTTGAATTCTGATGAAGTGAAAATCTAGGGCAAAAAGGATCTTTTAGATTCCCCCTAGATTCGTCCAAAATTTTTCTCCATGGGTGGACTAAAAATTTGCAACTCAAAAGGTGAATTTGACCTCGCCATTGCGTTCCCTGCGAAAAACCGTGAAAAATGACTGTAAACTTGACTATATTCCGACATGGAGAAAAATTACCTCCCCGGGAAAATTTCAAGGCTCATGGTTCCGCTCCCTGTTTCTAGGCCTACTCATTGTTCCACCAGAGAATTGCCTCGATCCGTGTGCGCGCTCCTGCTCTGGTCTGGCCTCGAAAATCGTGCCCGCACTTGGCTTGGGCGCACTGGGCAAAAACTGCGTTTAAATAATACTATGTCAGCGGAATTTTCAACACCAAACTGTTTGGTAGATTCGTAGAGGCGCTGGGGGAGGTCAGAGGTTCCAACCCCCGCTCGACCGACTTAGCATATTGTTTTGATATGTTTTAACATGGTGTGATTTTAAATTAAATATGGTAGGGGTTGTTTTAATATAAAACAAATGTTTTAACAAAGTTTGTTGTATGATATATATATCATACTATAATAACATATATGACGTGTGGTTCTGCGCAGGGTTGCGGGTAAGCTTCACCCCCCCCTCATTCCCGTTTCCGAAACACGCTCCGTGCGGGAACGTTTTGGAAACGTTCGGAAATGCGCTCCCGAAAACGCTTCCTGAGGGGAGTGTTTTCGGGAGCGCGTTTCCGAACCTGTTAAAACGCTCCCTGCCTTTTTGGGAGCATTTCTGGAAGCGCTTGGGAGCGAATGCTCCCTGAGTGCTTCCCGCGTTTAAAAAACACTTCAGGAGTGTTTTTTAAATGCCGGAAGCGGTTGGGGAGCGTTCGCTCCCGAACGCTCCTCGGAACAAAAAACGCTTCTCGCCGGGCGGAAATTTTTTTCAATGAAAAATTCGTTTTGTTTATAGGGGGGGGGGTCATTTTGTTTTTATTGTTTGTTGAGTGAGTGAGAGAGAGAAAGAAGAGCTTGAGGAGAGAACTAGAGAGCTGAGCTGCAGAAGTGACAAGGGGAGCAAGGAGCAAGTTGTAAGGCAACGGGAGGATTGCAAGAAATTGGTAGGCCTTCTAATCCAATTTTGTATTTTCTAGGATGAATTTGTAGGTTGTTTAAAAATGAAAATTTGATTTTTTCTTGAATGTTGCATTTTATTGGGTTTAAAACTTAAAAAATGAATTGTTTTTTTCCTATGTCGCATTTCCTATTCCCATTTGGCATTTTTCCATTTGTTTTGCAGACTAGAAACTTGAAACTTGAAACTTGTTTCCATCATGGCTATATGGCTAGGGATTTTCCTCATGTTGGTTCCTTTCTTTGTGATAATGGTGTTGGAGAGTAGTATAAGAAAGAGGAAAATTAGAGAAGAGGAGGATGAAGAGGAGGGTTATGGTGGATTTGAAGAAAATCCTAAAGAGGAGGAGGATTATGTTGAGGAGGAAGTGGGGACTGGAGAACATGAGGACACATATTCCCCAACTAGACAAGACCAAACTCAAACACCTTTGTGGAAATATGTTCAGAAATAGGAAGGAGGGAAAGGTGGTGGAACCACTAAATTTATTTGCTTCCATTGCAATAAACAATACCTGGTTCATACACCCGTGCGAGAAGGCACCTTTGTGGGAAAAAGCCAGGGGATGGAGAAAAAAATATTGGAATCAAAATTTGTACTAGTGTGCCAACAACACAGAGAGAGAAATATAGGAAGGAAGAGGAGGCTTCCCTACAGAGATCATCTAAAAGATCTAGGCCCAACACGTCATGGACAAACAGGTTCAACTTCCACCCATGCCAATGGTTTTGAAGGTAATGGCACACCTGGATTAAGGCATAGAACCATATCCGATTTCCTAGACGAAGGGTGTAGGAATGATGTGGATTCAAAAGTTTACCGGTTTCTATATGCATGTGGGTTTCCATTCAATGTTCTTCGCTCACCTTATTGGCATGAAATGGTTTTCGCCATTAATGATGCCCCCAAAGGATACAAAAGCCTTGGGTATGACAAGGCCAGAACCGTGGGTCTTGATCATGAAAAAGCTAAAATAAACCATTCTTTGGCTAGAATGACAAGTTCGTGGAATGAGCATGGGGTGTCCATTGTCTCTGATGGATGGACCAATGTAAAAAGAAAGCCATTGATAAGTGTTTTGGTTGTGTTGGTTAGTGGTGCAATCTTCCTAGCAACATATGATTATTCATACAAATTCAAAATCGACATTAATATTGCAGAACCATTACTTGATATAATTGAAAAAACTGGGCCATACAATGTCATACAGCTCATCACTGATAATGCTGCTAACTGTAAGGCAGCAGGAGCAATTATTGAGGATAAATACCCCAACGTTTTTTGGTATGGGTGTTTAGTTCACACAATGAACCTTTTGATGCATGATATCATAAAAAAAAAACAACCTCAATTCAAATGGCTTGGTGATTTGTACAAGAGAGGAAAAAAATGATAAAATTTATTACAAATCATAGCAATACCCATGGGATTTTCCGTACTCACTCCAAATTGGAGTTGTTGAGGATAGAAAAGACTAGATTTGCTAGCTATTACCTCAACTTCGGGTGCCTTTTGAAGGTAAGAGATTCATTGGCTGCAATGGTATCAAGCCCACACTGGCAGCTGTTAAAGGATAGGGCAGCGACAATAGTTGACAGGCAAGGTTTCGAACATGTGGAGGAGACCGCCCTTGACCCTCTGTTTTGGGCACGTGTGAGGGAAATTTTGAATTTTACCAAGCCCATTTATCACATGATTCGGTTTTTAGATACTGATAAACCAGTGATTGGGGAGGTTTATGAGCAGATGGACAGCATGTTGGGGCAAATAAAAGATATTTTTAAGGATAATGATCCCAACTTGTATGCTATGATTCATGACTGTGTGTGTGCACGGTGGAATAAACTCAATGTTCCACTACATGCCTTGGCATATATCCTTACGCCAAAATATTACTCTCCATCTTGGTTGGGCCAACCTGCACCTGGAGGTGGGGTTAGGATGAAACCTCACACAGATCTAGAGGTACAAGAGAGGTACATGAAGGCATTAGACAAGTTGGTACCCGACAGGGAGGAGTGTGCTAGATTGCGCCTTGAATTAGGCAAATACTTCAGTTGCACTGCTAACTTTGGTTCTTTCCATGCAATGGAAGACAGGGACAGATTTGATGCTCTCACATGGTGGGAAGCATATGGCGCCATGGGAATTTTGCAAAAGTTGGCTAAAAAAGTTCTCTCACAGGTTGTGAACACTTCTTCTGCAGAGAGGTGTTGGAGCACCTACAGCTTCATACACAATGTGAGAAGAAACAGGCTGAATGAAAACCGAGTTGAAAGCTTGGTTTATGTGCATTACAACTTGAGGTTGTTGAGCCATTACTGTGATCGGGAAAATGAGGATCAATCCTACAGAGTCTGGGACAAGAACCTAGAGGATGATAATTTGGAGGACAACACGTTCCATATGGAAGAATTGGAAGCAAAAATTTTTAGGGATGATGATGAAGCATCAACAGCACCACCACACACAGGGTCAGTCCCACCATCTACTGGTAGCAGTGCGGGTGCCAGTGCCAGTTCTCGATATCACACTATTGTTCCTTTGCAGATCCAACCTCCACCTTCTAGTCATGGTTGTGGTACTCCTGAGAGTACTAGAAGACCAACATTTCCTCGTGGCTCACAAAAATTAGACATTTCTCGTGGGCGTGGCAAGGGGCCAGCCAGTAGATAAAATAGAATTGTTGTTTACTAGTCTTTTCTATTTGTTGTTGACAGTTGAACAATTGAAACTTGACTCTTTCATATATTTAATGACAATTTAAGTTTGAAGTTTGAATTTGAAAGGTGAAACTTTGAAGTTGGCATTTATAAGTTTAGAAGTCATTATGAATTATGAATATGATGCTTCATGAAAGTTATATGGTGATCAATGAATCAATGATGATAAATGTTATATATTGAATTTTGAAAGCTTGAAACCTTCAGATTGATGATTCGCGAGACTCAAGAGTCAATATGTTGTATGCTTCCAACTTGTGGGCGTGGTTGATGAAGATTATAACTTCTAGATGATTGATGTTATATATATATATATATATATATATATAAACACTCTGGACCAGAAGCTTCTAAAAATGGAATTCATCAACCCTTGAAATGTAGAAGGTACATTGGCAAGGCCAAAAGGCATGACCAAAAATTCATAATGACCCTCATGAATTCGAAATGTTGTTTTCGGAATTTCTTCAGTCTTCATTCTAATTTGATGATATCCTGAACGAAGATCCAACTTGGTGAAATAAATTACTCAATGTAATTCATCCAATAATTCATCAATCACATGAATGCGAAATTTATCTCTAATAGTGAGCGTATTGAGCTCCCTATAATCCTGACACATGCGACATGATCCATCCTTTGTGTGCACCAATACTACTGGAGCAGAGAAAGAACTTTGACTAGGTTGAATTATACTAGCCTCTAGCATTTTTGCAATCATACGTTCAATTTCTCTCTTTTGGACATGAGGATATATGTAAGGCCTAATGTTTGGATGAACACTTCCTGGACTCAAATCAATAGCATGATCATGATCACAAATAGGTGGGAGTCCTTTGGGAGTTTCAAACACCTTTGAATGATTGTCGAAGACTTGTTTGAGATCTGGAGAAATAGATGATTTTGATGTTGGAACTTCTAGTGAGCATAATTATGCAATTACGCCTCATTTTTCTTTCTTCAGAAGATTTTTCATGACATCAGAGATTATTATATTTCCCGTATTCCCTGCAATACCCCGTAATTCAACTTCCTTTCCTTCCAATTTTTTTTTCAAGAAAAGTTCTTGAAAATTAAAAGCTACCGTCCCCAAATATTGCAACCATTGTAATCCTAGTACAACGTCAACACCACCCATTGGAATGGAAAGAATTGGACTATTCAATACATATTCCCCCATGGTTAGCTTGATATTATGGCACTTTCCAGAGCAATTTATAGTTCCTCCATTTTCCACCATCACTTGACACTTTGGTGTTGGGTATAGGAAGCAATCCAATTCCTTTGCTACCTTACAATGAATAAAATTATGGGTACTACCCGAATCAATAAGCATTATTACATTTTTCTTCTTGATATGTCCTTCTATCTTGAGAGTTTGAGGAGTGGTAATTCCTGCCAATGCATTACAGGATATGGTTGGATTCATTTCTTATTCCTCTAGGGTCGTTCCTGGTATATATCCTCTACTTTTGAAGTTTCTTGTTCCTTTTCTTCCTCCTCTTCACAATCTATGTAAAATAATTTATTCTTAGCACACTTATGACCTTTAGTGTATTTTCTATCACAAATATAGCAAATCCCTATTTCTCTTTTTTCTTCCAATTGTTGTGGTGTCAACCTTGTAGGTTGTGGAAGTCTAGGAGTAGCAACACTTTCATCTTTATAGTTGTGAGTGGTAGGCTTCCTTGTCGCTATAATTTTTCTTTCAAATTTTCTTGCCAACCTGAATTCCTTATCCAATGTATCAAGTTCCCAAAGGTGAACCTCATGTTGGATGTTATCCTTTAGATTCCCTATGAAGACATCAATCCTATGTTCCTCTAGAATATTATTTACCCTTATATTCAATTTTTGGAAGTCCTCAATGTGCTCCATCATTGAACCCTTTTTTGAGATTTATCAATTAGTTAAAGAAAGTGTTGCATTTTGTATCCTCATAATGTGCTATCATTTCCTCTGTAAAAATTGACCAAGTGACCAGTGGTTTACGATAACAAAGCCATCGATACCATACAAACGCATTTTATTCTAAATATAAAGTTGCAATGCGCACCTTTTGTGTTTTTTGTGTATTATGTAGCTCAAAGTATTGCTCCATTTGTAGTATCCAAGTTATTGTATCCTTGCCATAAAACTTCCTCATATCTATCTTTGGAATATAGTGGGTCTTAAATCCAACATTAGAGTCTATGAAATCATGATTAACATTTATTTTTTTCTCATCATGAGTTTTCTCTACTACCTTTTCACCATTAAGAATATTTTATTGTAGAAAATTTTCCAAACCTTCCTTCAAACCTTCCATTTCTTTCTTCAAATCTTCTATACCATCGATCTTAGCTTCCATGTCATCCATCTTAACTTCCATGCCATCCACTTTATCTTCCATGCCATCCATCTTCGCTTCCATGCCAATCTTCAAACCCTCCATCTTAGCTTCTATGCTTTTCTTCAAACCATCCATCTTAGCTTCCACGTCTTTCTTCAAACCATCCATCTTAGCTTCCATTTCATTTTTTGTTACTCTTTGCAAGAGACAAAATTGTTTCACTTGGCCTTGTAATTTTGATATATCATGTTGCACTTCTTCCTCTTCATGAGTCATAGTAGATCCTTCTAAGGGCTTAATGGGTGTTGAATTCTTTTTAGGGGGCATTTTAGAATCCAATACTGTTAATTATGTTTCAATATTCCCTTGGAATCACTTCAAATTGATTTTTCAAATAAGACACGCAATTTTTAAAAAGAAAAACACACCTTTTTCTTGATTTTGAGGAGCTCGATATTAAAACTTATGTATCTCCGTAATTTCTAATCCCCAAGATTTTATCTTCAGTCCTTTAGTAGCCCTCTGAATCTTCTTTCCAATTCCATAGGTTCGACCTGATGTGGATTCTTCAAGGATAATTTATGCCCAATCTCCCACAATGACCTAATTATGGACTAGTTCAGTAGAGCGAACTTGTACGGAGTGCCACCTGTCACTGTTTTCTTTTTCGGCTCTAAAATCTATACAGAAGAAACTACATTATGTTTACTTTCATCCACCTTTTACAAAATTCCCATCCAATGCTCAGAGATAGAGTTATGACGTTTTTCCCAAGGTCACCACTTTGAGATGAAATGTGGGAGCTTGCAAAAACCCTAACTTCCACAGATCATATCTTTGAAGATATTGCAAACCAAGATCTGAAATTTTTCCAGGAACTTTCTCTGGATTTTAGAAGAAATGGTTTTTTTTTAGCTTCTAAACCTTTGTAGAAAAAAAATATATAGCAAAAATTCCATGATGACCTGTTCGAAGCAACGAAACCCTGGACTCCAAAGCTCAGGTACCAAATGTTATGAAACCAACTCACAAAATAGAAGAAAAGAAATATCAACGCCTTATAAATCATCCTCTTCGAGGGGGAAACCTCCTTTACATTACATAAATGAACAATTATTAGATGATACAAATGAGAAAACCAAATTTCTATATATAGGAATCCATGGGGTCACAATATAATCCTAGCCAACCTAACAATAATAATGTAAGGGCGCAACAATAACAATAGTGGGCTATTATGGGGCACAACAATAACAATATGGGGACTACAGGAATACAACAATAACAATAAGGAGGCTACACTAACAATAATAAGGGACTACACTAGTAATATAGGGTTCTAACAAGAGGTTTTATCTCAAATACTACTCACAGAACTTCTCTGCTAGGCACTAATCACAAAAGCTTCGACAGCCTCTGTGACGCTTTTGTTACCAACTTGTCGGCTTATGCCTTACAATTTCAAGTGACTTGAGTATGTAGAAGATACATTTTATAAGCTCACTTATTTGGTACAAAATTGTTATAAATATTCTTATAATTATTTATTTTCCTCGGTAAAAAGAATTTGTAAAGAAAAAATGTACATGTTGTCATAGATTAACCTATAGGCCAATTTTTTTTATAGGTTATATGGTTCCATTGTAAGTCAGCCCCTTGTAACATAATTTTTTTTGGTTAGTAAGTTGCTTTTGACTGATATGTGGGGAGCTATAACCCTAATTCTAAATTAACACATTATTGGGTGAGAGAGTTGAACCTTGCATCTCTCCCAAGCAAGAGTAATAACCTTACTGATTCTGCATGGGGTAATCCCTTAAGACCTTGTAGCTTACAAAAGTACAACAAAATTACTAATTTAAGAGAGAAAAAACCACACTGTCAAAATAGCAAGAGGAAGTCACCACAACATGTGATTATCCCTACTTTTCACTCACTTCTACCGGCACCCCTGCATGTTGTTGACATGTGATCTTCCAAGGGAAGCTAACCATTTGAAGAAGATTATATTTATTTTTCTTTACCATCTCAACTACAATAAAGTCACTTTTTTCTTGAATCCACCTCCTCGGTAATAGATGATTCAGGGCATGCTTCCTTGTTGGCATCTTGCTCCCTAATCCTTCAGAATTAGAGGATTTGTCTCTTTAGGTCGAGAATTATATAATTGGATCCTTGGCCTTCTTGGTTTTCTTAATCTCCGCAAATTTTATGATGAGCTCTAATGACTCTTTCCTTTCTAGATAAGATTTTTCCTTATGTAGCTTTCAAATTCATTAGACCTCTTCTTTCTCTCCCGCAATTCTATGGAAGCTACCATGGTTTGCAAATGAGGGCTTAAAATAATAATTGTCTTTGAAGCTCCAAAAACACTAGGATAAGAGAATGATTGATCTTTCTGATGACGTAACTAAAATTTCTTTTGAAGGTAGCCGCAATATGACATATCTCTTTGCATAACTTGCACCTAAAAAACAACATTTTTATAAACTAGTTGTTGGATCCATTGCAAGCCCTCTATGTTTAGCACGATCGTTTCTGATAAAGCCTTTAGGTTTAGATCTCTGCAAATTATAACACAGTTGAATATTTCTTTATTTTTTTTTGTAGCAAGAGGAATTGGGAACGGTTTGGGCTCATACTTGCATGGCACAGGGGTGATTATGACCTCTACCACTATAACATCTGGGTGAACTCTTACATGCCCCACACATGGCCCACATGGTAAATAAGGGTATGTGAACCTTGAACATCAAATTTTCACGATGACTTATATCACAACAATCGCCAATCGAGCTATACCATAGGCGGTGAAGATTCCAAATTTTTCACTACTATGGTCAACATAAATCAATTTACCAAGAGAATCTCCAATTCCCTCCTTTACTTCATCTTCCAAAAGATGTAAGCAAAGGATTGGTAATATAACCATTTTAGGGTTGATCTTAGATATTATGTGTTCATATTGAAATTCAGAGTATGCGACTTAAAAAAAAATGAACCTTACTGAAATTTAGTGTCCCTTCTCCAATTCACACCGCTTGTCTTCAGGCTTATCAGAAATATGTACAAAGAAACCTCTTGCATAAAAATCTTAACATTACCTCAATTCACCACTATCTATTTGATCAAGTCATCATTACTTGGCAACGAACTATTGAACATACAAACTAAACCTCTATGGAAGTTGTGGATATTTGATCAATCTTCTCCGAAGACACCTTTAAAGTTAGGGTATTATCCAGCCTACTTACAATGAAACAACTAGCATTGGTTAGCATTTGGGGGATAAATTGACCTTAGATTGCTTGGTCACCTCTTGGAAATACCAAGGATTCATTATAACCCCATCAGAGTTGAATGCTTCTTGTGCAAGTTGCTAGGAGTGGCCCTAAACAAGATACTAATGTTACATCCCTTATTGTCTTTTAGGGCTTTGAAGCCACTAAATCTATTTGGATGATAGTTTCTACTTGGGAATTGGAAAAACCAGAGATCATATGACTTAAAGTTACATGAGGAGAAAAATATGGATCCTTCTTTATTTGTTGTCCACAACTTCTAAAGGATTTAAATTGTGCTTGGGAGCCCCTCGTGTTGAGACAATAGAGGCTGAATTTTTAGCCTTCCAACTGCATTTCTTATCGATTTAAATTATGTCCATTATTAACTACCATGCAAAAATGGATTTTTTTCCCAATATGATTTGGAATGCCACATTCTTATCCAATATGTTATAGGTTGTTCATTGGATCTGGTTTTACATCATTCATAGATTAAGATTGTTATATTCAAACTTATTATTTCGAATAGATTTCAATTTAAAAACCCATCGTAATTAAAATCTCTTAGCCCTGAGGATGAGCCACACTTTATGGCTCGAAATGTCGACCATAAAAATTTCAATGTGAGTATCCATAAATGTTAGAACAAAATCTCTCAAATAACGAATTCGTACCAAAACCTTGATGTTTTATGGGAATCAACCTCTCCCTTATTTTGGGTCTTTATCAAAACGATTTCATAGATATTTTCAAGCTATAAAAAAATCATTTTGCAAGGTCATCAATTAGGTATTCACCCCTAATAAATTCCATCTAAAAGTGACATTATCATTTACCTTTCATTTTCATCCTTTTACTTAAATTTTTAACATTACCATGAAATGACTCAATATGTTTGGGAGTGGTTACGATCTCATTGGATTTAAAATGGATAAAATATAATTTTAGATCTCACTCAAACTCCAAAATACTTATTATTTTTTCAGGAGTTTAGGATTTGGGGGATTGTAATTTTTTCATTGGATTTTGTCATGTACAAGGGTATGGAACTCGTATTTAATCAAGAGCACCAAGCCCTCTATCTACCTTGACGTTAGTGACATTGGTTTTAAAACTCCTCTATCATGGCCATACTAAAAATGTACCCATCAATCAAACAAAATCTTGACTTGACATATTACGTTTTTTCTATCTTATATTAATTCTTAGAGGGTGATATTAATGACAAAGATCACAAGATAGACAATGATTTTTATGATATGTGAGTGTTTGTTGTAGCATGATTTTTTTGGATGCTAGAGGCCACCTAAAGCCTATTTGTTCATGTATTTTTTATTCATATATGGATTGAACTCGGTGCTATTTTGGTTATGTGCACCCTTCCATGCTATATAAATGAGAGCTTGCAATTCGAGGACTTGTGGTTGATGAAGATTATAACTACTATATGAACGATGTTATATGGTTTAATCCACAATTTTATGTTTTTTATCACCAATTCACGATTCTACATGATTTTTTCAACATATACGCATCAAAATATATAAAAATATATATTATATAAAATTTTCTCTTGAAATAGCTTCTCACTTCGGAGATTTTGAAAATGTCGCTCCTTGCTCCTGCTTCCACTCCCAAGTATCCAGGGTTAGGATATCTTACTATATAAATTCCAAGATGAACTTTTCTATGTGGGAGACTCAATCCCTCATTTTGCTATCAATCAAGGCTTTAATTGCTTAGAATTTTTTTTGAAAAACAATTGGGAAATACCTAGGATACAAGGTTGTTATGAAACTAGCTCCAAAAATAGAAGAAAAGAGAGATCAACGCCTTAGAAATCAGTGACTTCGAGGGGGAAGCCTCCTTTACATAAATGAACAATTCTTGGATGATACAAATGACAAAACCTCCTTTCTGAATATAGGAGTCACATTAAAATCCTAGCCGACCTAACAATAATAACGTAAGGGCACGACAATAACAATAGTGGCTTTTATGGGGCACAATAATAAAAACATAGGGGCTACATGGATACAACAATAAAAATAAAGGGAACAGAATAACAATAATAAAGGACTACACTAGTAACATAGGGACCTAACATTCCCCTCTCCTTTAAAAAATTGTTGTCCTCAATGCTTGAGTAGCTCTGGATGATTCTGTATAAAATTCTCATCCTCTAATCTGGAATCGCCAATGGGTAAGTTCTTACACTTAATGAGATACTTTGAAATTGATTGATTTTGTAGCTGACGATTTCTTGTTTCTGTGACTGCTTCAGGTTCCAATATGATTCTTCCTTCCTCATCAAGTTCTGGAAATATTGTTTGAACTGGAAGTTTGTCACCTATAAACTTCTTTAAGCATGAAACATGGAAAACTGGGTGCACTCGAGAAGAAGCAAGAAGCTCCAATTTTTATGCCATAGTACCAATCTTGTGCAATACCTTGTAAGGACCATATTACTTTGGTGATAATTTATTAGCCTTCTTAGCTTGCTTGACGAAAATTTGTTTGTATGGTTGTAGTCGTAAAATACCCAGTCTCCTACATCAAAAATTCTCTCGTTGTGATGTTGATCTGCCTGTTGTTTCATTCGATTTTTTGCCAAATATAGGTTATCCTTTAAGAGGTGGAGAACTTTTTGTTGATGCTCATTGTGATCTTCCACTACCTGAACCTTAGAATTTTCTCTTAAAGATTATGTGATGGACAGTGGATGATATCCATAAAGTGCCATAAATGGGGTCTTTTTTGCCGTAGTATGGAAGGAAGTGTTATACCACCATTCAACTAGAGGTAACCATTTGACCCATTGTGTTTGTTTATCTGATACAAAACAACGAAGATATCCTTCCAAACATGTGTTCACTATCTCAGTTTGCCCATCGGATTTAGGATGATAATATGGGTTATGAGATAGTTGAGTACCCAAACAAGAAAATAATTTCGTCCAAAAATTTCCAGTAAAAATGGGATCTTTGTCGCTTACAATCATCTTTGGGTTTCCATGTAGATTTTGAATTATTTCCATAAATGCAGTAGCAATTGTACTCTTTTTAAATGGATGAGATAATGCACAAAAGTGTGCATACTTGGTAAGTCTATCAACTACCACCATGATGACACTCTTTCCTTCAGACTTAGGCAAGATTGTGATAAAATCCATGGAAACCTCCTCCCAACATTGATTTGGAATGGATAAAGGTTGTAGTAGACTCGGGGTATTAATTGTCTCAACTTTAATTTGTTGGCAAACCAAACATTCTGCACAAACTTTTTAATATTAGATTTAAGGCCATCCCAAAAAAATTCTTTCTTCACCCTGTGGTAAGATTTTAAAAATCCTGAGTGTCCTCCTAAGGAAGAGGTGTGCAATTCCAAAAGAATATTTTGCTTTAGTTGGGAATTCTTACAAAGATATAAGTGATATTTGTACCATAAGGAATCATTTTTCCAACTAAATGTATCATATGTATTAGGATATTGCTGCAACTTTTGAATGAGTGTTCACACTTCTTCGTCATTCTTCCACTCATCCCTTGCGTTAGCTATCCAATCTGATTGGATAATAGAAATGGCACAAATCAATGCTTCCACCTTTTCATCCTTTCTTGAGAGTGTGTCTGCAACAAAATTTAGCTTCCCCTTTTTGTAGATGGTTTCAAAGTAATGACCCAATTGTTTCCATAAATGCGGTAGCAACTGTATTTGTTTTAAATGGATGAGATAATGCAAAAAAGTGTGCATACATGGTAAGTCTATCAACTACCACCATGATGATACTCTTTCCTTCGTACTTAGGTAAACCTGTGATAAAATCCATTAAAAACTCCTCCCAACTTTGACTTGGAATGGATAAAGGTTGTAGAAGACCCGGGGTCTTAATAGTCTGAACTTTATTTTGCTGGAAAACCAAACATTCTGCCACAAAATTTTGAATATTAAATTTAATTCCATCCCAAAAAAATTCTTTCTTCACCCTGTGGTATGGTTTTAAAAAGCCTGAGTTTCCTCCTAAGGGAGAGGTGTGCAATTCCAAAAGAATATTTTGTTTTAGTTGGGAATTCTTATAAAGATATAAGCGATATTTGTACCATAAGGAATCATTTTTCCAACTAAATGTATCAGATGTATTAGGATCTTGTTGCAATTTTTGAATGAGTGTCCACACTTCTTCATCATTCTTCCACTCATCCCTTGCTTCAGCTATCCAATCTAGTTGGATAATAGAAATGGCACAAAGTAATTCTTCCACCTCTTCATCCTTTCTTGAGAGTGCGTCTGCAACAACATTTAGCTTCCCTTTTTTTTATGTGGTTTCAAATTCATAACCCAACATCTTTGTGACACATTTTTGCTTCTCTTTTGAATATAGTCTTTGTTCCAAAAAGTATTTTAGACTATCATGGTCAGTTTTTACCTTGAAGTGTCTTCCCATTAGGTAAGGTCTCCATTTCTTTAGTGCATGTAGTATTGCCAACATTTCCTTCTCATAGATAGCTTTATGTAAATACTTTCCCTTGATTGGACGACTTTCAAAAGCAATGGATCTTCCTTATTGCATTAAAAAGCACCAATTCCATTTCTTAAAGCATCACATTCCATAATAAAGGTTTTTGTGAAGTCTGGCATAGCTAAGACCAATGCTATGCACATTGCCTCTTTAAGATGTTCAAAGGCCTTAGTTGCTTCAGGAGTCTATGAAAATGCATCTTTCTTCAGTAATGTTGTTATTCTCCCATAATTCTTAACAAACTTGTGATAATACCCTGTTAACCCGAGAAATCCTCTCAAATGCTTTTTGGTTGTGGGGATTTTCCATTCCTAATGGATTTAATTTTGTTAGGGTCTACATTAACACCCTCCTTAGATACAATATGACCCAGATATTCCACCTCTTGTACTCCAAAGAAACATTTGGAGGTTTTTGCATATACTTGTTTCTCCTCCAATAGTTTGAGCACCCTGTCAACATGTTGAACATGATCTTTCCAAGATCAATAGTAGATTAGTATCATCAAAAAATACTAAAACAAATTTTCTAAGGAAGGGTTTGAAAATGGAATTCATCCACCCTTGAAATGTAGAAGCTGCATTGGTAAGGCCCAAAGGAATGACAAAAAATTCATAATGGCCCTCATGAGTTCGAAATGTTGTTTTCGGAATATCTTCAATCTTCATTCTAATTTGATGATATCCTGAACGAAGATCCAACTTGGTAAAATAAATTGCTCCATGTAATTCATCCAATAATTCATCAATCACAGGAATGAAAAATTTGTCTTTAATAGTGATAATAATTGTGCAATTACTCCTTGTTTTTCTTTCTTTAGAAGCTTTGTCATGACATTAGAGCTTATTATATTTCTTGGCTTCCCTGCGATACCCCGTAATTCAACTTCCTTTCCTTCTGAATTAAAAAAATAAAAAAATAAATAAAAATTAAAAATAAAATAAAATAAAAAATAAAAAATTCTTGAAAATTAAAAGCTATCGTCCCCAAATATTGTAGCCATTGTACTCCTAGTACAACATAACCACCTCCCATTGGAATGGAAAACATTGGACTATTCAATACATATTCCCCCATGGTTAGCTTGATATTGTGGCATCTCCCAGAGCAATTTATAGTTCCTCCATTTGCAACCATCACTTGACACTCTGGTGTTGGGTATAGGAAGAAATTCAATTCCTTGGCTACCTTACAATGAATAATATTATGGGTATCGCCCGAATCAATCAACATTATTACCTTTTTCTTCTTGATATGTCCTTCTATATTGAGAGTTTGTGGAGTGGTAATTCATTCCAATGCATTACAGGATATGGTCGGACTCATTTCTTCTTTCTCTAGGGTTGGTTCCTTGTGTATATCATATTCTTTTGAAGTTTCTTGTTCATTTTCTTCCTCCTCTTCACAACATATGTAAAATAACAGCACACTTATGAAATTTAGTGTATTTGCTATAACAACTATAGCAAAGCCATTTTTCTCTTTTTTCTTCCAATTGTTGTGGTGTCAACCTTGTAGGTTGTGGAAGTCTAGGAGTAGCAAAACTTCCATCTTTATAGATGTGAGTGGTAGGCTTCCTTGTCGCCATAATTTTACATTCAATTTTTCTTTCCAACCTGAATGCCTTCTCCAATGAATTAGGTTCCCAAAGGCAAACCTCATGTTGGATGTTATCCTTTAAAGTCCCTATGAAGACATCAATCCTTTTTTCCTCTGGAATATCAGTTACCCTTATATTCAATTTTTGGAAGTCCTCAATGTGCTCCACCACTGAACCCTTTTGTTTGAGATTTATCAATTGGCTAAAGAAGGTGTTGCTCTTTGTATCCTCATAATGTGCTATCATTTCCTCTATAAAAATTGACCAAGTGATATTTTTTTACGGGATCAAAGCCATCGATACCATACAAATGTATTTTGTTCTAAATATAAAATTGCGATGCATACCTTTTGTGTGTTTTGCCCATTATTGACATCAAAAATATTGCTCCAACTGTAGTATCCATGTTACGGGATCCTTGCCACCAAACTTCCTCATATCGATCTTTGGAATATGGTGGATCTTCAATCCAACATTAGAGTTTATGAAATCACGATTAACATTTATTTTTTTCTCATCATGAGTTTCCTCTACTATATTTTCGCTATTAGGAATCATTTCTTGTATCAACTTTGTCAAACCTTCCATGTCTACTTTTAAATCATTCTTCATGTCTTCCATGTTGTCTTTCATTTTTTCTTCTATGTCATCCATATTAGATTCCACGACTTTCTTCAAACCATCCATCTTAGCTTCCACGCCTTTCTTTAAAACTTCCATTTCATTTTTTGTTACTCTTCGCGAAAGCGAAATTTGTTGCACTTGCTCTTGTAATTTTGATATATCATGTTGCACTTCTTCCTCTTCATGAGTCGTGGTAGAGCCCTTTGAGGGTTTAATGGGTGTTGAATTCTTCTTAGGGGGCATTTTAGAACCCAATACTAATATATATTCTTCAATATGTCCTTGGAATCAAGACTTATACAATTTTAAAAAAAATACATACCTTTTTCTTGCTTTTAAGGAGCTCGATATTTAAATTGATGTATCTTTGTAATTTCGGATCCCCGAGATCTTATATTCAGTCCTTTAATATCCCTCTGAATATTATTTACAATTCCATAGGTCTGACCTGATTTGGATTCTTCAAGGAAAAGTTATGCCTAATCTCCCACAATGACCTAATTATGGATTGGTTCAGTAGAGCAAACTTGTACGGCATGCCACGTGTCATTTTTTCCTCATTCGTCTCTAAAATTGATACACATGAAACTAAATTTGGTGTCCTTTCAACCACTTTTTACATAATTCAAATCTAACGCTCAGAGAGAGCGTTATGACAATTTTCACAAGGTCAACTCTTTGAGATGAAATTCGGGAACCTGCAAAACCCTAACTTCCACAGATCATATCTCCGAAACTATTGGGAACCAAGATCCGAAATTTTTACACGAAGTTCCTCAGGATCCCGTCACAAATAGATTTTTTTTTTCGCTTCTAATCCTTCGTAGAGAAAACTTATAGCGAAAAATTCCATGATGACCTGTTTGAAGCAGCGAAACCCTAGAATCCAAAGCTCGAATATTAAATGTAATGAAACCAGCTCCAAAAATAGAATAAAAGAGAGATCAAAACCTTATAAATTGACCACTTTGAGGGGGAAACCTCCTTTACATTAAATAAATGAATAATTCTTGGATGATATAAATGAAAAAACCTCCTTTATATATATAGGAGTCCATGGGGTCACAATATAATCCTATTCGACTTAAAAATAATAATGTAAGGGAACAACAATAACAATAGTGTATTTTATGGGGCATAATAATAACAATATGGGGGCTACATGGGTACAAAAATAACAATATGGTGGTTACACTAACAATAATAAGGGACTACACTAGTAATATAGGGACCTAACAAAGGTTGACAACATTCGCTCATGAAAAACTAGAGTCACCATCAAATGTAAGGATCATTAAAAGATATTCTTGAAAACAATGAAATATATTTCCATGAAAGACAATGATTCATGATTTCCCAAGGCTTATGGATGCTCTAAATCAAAAACACACAAACAACCTTAACCTTAACACATTACCACTAGGGCTTGAAATAAAGACCCTACCATAGTTTTTGGTACTCAAGGGAGCCCCTTAACTATTATGATGTTTGAGAAAGACCCTTCATGACTATTTTAATATTACAACCCTCACCACCTCTTCACACAAAGAGCTCGAGTCTCAATATTTGTTTTAATGTTATCTAAGCCACTATATTCATGAGGAGTGCAACTAATATCTCAATTGACTTTGTGAAAGGCATTGACATTAAAGTTATTATCCCAAAGAAAGTTATGAAATTTCCACCATTTGGCCTAGCGTGATGACATTCTTCAAAGCTAAATTATAATGCAACTAAACTCTTTCTCACCTCACCTCTTTTATAACAATAAATTTTTATACTAAGCAACTATGCAATAAAGTGAATATATCTCAAAACCTTAACAACATAAAAGACCAAACCCTAATGGAATAAAAAATTGAAAATACCACTTATGTGCACATGTTGGAGGGTGTATGCTTGTTTAGTTTGTGATATTAAATGGGTTTTAAAATATTTATTTTTCCTTAAGATTCGACTTATGATATCATCAATTTACAAAAGCATTTCCAAACTTTTTTAACCTAAAGCTACTTCCTTCTTCTTCTTTTTCCTATGATTCGACTAAGGAGATCATAAATTCACAAGAATTTTCAAACTTTTTTTCACCTAAAGATACTCCATAATGGAATGGTATTGTGAAACAACCACACGTTTGAAAACATAACTTGAATTCTTGTGTAGTTCGACAAACAGTGCGAAGCTCAATGTAAGTGGAATTCTTTTACAAGTTCACAAAGAGCTTCTTAACACATAGAATTGAGAACTATGGCAGACAACAGTTCATCAAATGAAACCTAGTTTGTTGATGCCAATACATATCTCACATGTTTTACCGAGGAAGCTCACGATGTTACCTTGCATTTTCAGATTATAAGCCTTACTAAACAGGTTCTGTTTAATTTTATTATTTGTAGTAATATATTTAGTGTATATGTAATTGATATTGTTTTTATTGTTTGACCTCACAAAAATATATATATATATATATATATACATATACATATACATATACATATACATATATATATATATATATATGTACATATATCTACATATGTACATATATCTACATATGTACATATATATACATATGTATACATGCATATATATATATATATATATATATATATATATATATATATGTACATATATATACATATGTACATATATATACATACATACATATATATATATGTACATATACATATATACATATGTACATATGTACATATATACATATGTACATATATATATATTTTTGTGAGGTCAAACAATAAAAACAATATCAATTACATATACACTAAATATATTACTACAAATAATAAAATTAAACAGAACCTGTATATGGGTTTTAAGTCCCGAAATGAAACACTGGACTAAACGAGATTCTGACAATCCAGGCACTCGTGTTGCTAAGGTCTCCCATTCTCAAGTATACTCATCCACATCTCCTTTTTGGCGCAATTTGATGAATGTTGAGAAGAACTCTTCTTCCATGATACCTTGGAATATTTTAAAGAACACATCCTTAAATTTCCTCCAACTAATAACAAGCATTGTCTTTTTCCACCACATATACCAATTATATGCTTATCCTTCCATTTTCATGGAAGCGTGCTTAATTTTTTCGTCATCATTGCCAATGTCGTAAATCTCAAAATATTCTTCGGCTTTCTTAAGCCATGCAACACTGCCTTTGTTCAACCCTTATTTAAACTGAGAGGGGGGGGGGGGGGGTGAATCAGTTTAACACATTCATGGACTTTTGAAACTTTTCATTAAACCTTATTTACACCTTCATTTCATGTCCAACTTAATATGTGAGTAATCTTAGAATGTGAGTAGCAAGTATTAATATAATATAACAGTAGACTTAATATGAGAGTAGCATGTATTAAGCAGAAGATATAAATCATATCAACACATAAACATCATGCACAGAGACACCAGATATAAGTGGAAACCCATAAAGGGAGAAAACCACATCTTATTATTGTTGTGATGCAAAGGCAAGCTCCAACTCCCTCTCACCACTGTTTTCTGTAGGCACCAACCTACAGGAGGCTCTATCCTCAACTCTGCAAGCTACAACTTGCAAGGAAGCACCAACTCCCTTCAATTTTCTGCAGGCACCAACCTACAGGAGGCTCCAACCTCAGTCAGCTACAACTGACAGTGATCAAGCTGCAACTTGATAGGGAAGCTCCAACTTCCTCAATTTATCAAACTAAATGTTTTCTGATTTACCTTAGATATCAACTCTGTTCTGTAGCTTCTCTTTCTGCTTTTCTTTTCTTAATCTTCTCTGCCTGTCTCTTCTATACTTTGCCTTCTCTATATTTACTCTTTCTCTCTAGCCCTTTTTTTCTTTTGCATGTCAAGTTGATACAACATATATAGTTCCTCACATGACTGTTTGTATTTCACAGGAATTTGGAGTGAACACCCATGACTCTTTGGCTTCTGTCTTCTCATTCCTTTTATTCAACTCATTTTAAATTTATAACAATATGTACAAATTTTCATGCCACAGTGGGATTTTTCTTTTCCTTAGGATACTTGCCTTTGCATCACAAACAATGTAAACAAAAAATATTTACATTTTCAGTTACACATTTCAATACCATTCAGCTCCTTTTCTGAACCTTGGCTTTACCGGATTTGTCTCTTCTGCCGCTATTGAGTGACTGTTCTATATATCTTGGTTCACTTCTGTGTCTATTTATCTGTTCACTGTACTTGTGTGCACCAGCTACATATATAACTCCTTTTCAGGTTTTATTCTCAAATACATATGAATCTGGGCGATGTCTGTTCATTACCATCTCTGTTCTCGGGCTCCCTGTCTACATTCTCTGTTCATATATGAGTTTAAACATAATGGTTTGAAATTCACATTACAATTTCAATTGATCCTTTTTCCCTGTACCATTTTTCTGTCACTGTCTCTAGCTCTTTCGTTCTTGCAGGCTCTTATAATAAACCCAATCTTCAGGCTCTTGTAATAAACCCAATCTTATGACTTTATTACAGTATATAAATATATATCGTCATGTATGCATATTCTTGATTCAAACTATTAATAAACTGTGGCCTTTATTTAGCGCCCAACATATATATGGTCATGGTTTTATAATCTTTAAAACATCAAACTGTATTACATTCCCCGCTTAAATATATAATGCTTACTCGAACGCTCGGACCTTGGGAATTTTAAATATATATCTCGAGTTTTTAATTCAATTTAAACCACTTATAACAAACCTATGGCTTTGGGCCCACATATATATATAAGCGATGGATCAATTAAGTACGTGCACCAAACCTTGGTTTATCCTTTGGGCTACTTCCGAAGGCGATCACCGTTCAATCAGCCTTCCTCCAGATCAACGGCTTGTATCAATATCGCACGGGGTCCTTGGTCAATCATTAACGTGCAATGGCGCACATTGAATGGCAGTTTTAGGGGTCCCGCCTATGCCACACGTCTAATACTCTATGGAATCGCTCCCAAAATTAAAATACCACTCAACCCGCAAAAGCGGTGCGATATGGGCAACTCGGGATTGCAAATCCACTCACAGTTTTTGGAATAGGATTTGACCACCGTTTAAGTCTGGTTTGCGCTATTATTATATCCGCTCAGTTCACTGACTTGGGGTTTTGTCTAACCCCTCAATGCACTGTTTCGCTGAACTCTGCCATCAACCATTCCATCGGTCGATCCAACTATACATTCATGCTCTGTCTTCTGCTGTAATGACCTCAAGGTTTTCATATGATGTCTGCACGGTTTATTCATATAAATATCCACATTATTACTGTGAACCCTGTCCGCTATTCTATTGGTATCTTCTGGCCGCTATAAACCTCAGACAGGTCCGCATCTTTTGGTCTCGAATAGACTAGAACTCCTCTGCTTTCTAAAATTCCTTAGTCATTTGATCAACGCATTTATACAATCCTCTTACAAACCGAACCTTTTGATTTGGTTTCGTGCTCTAGTTGCACCAAACGCACCTTCGATCTTCATATTCTTGTGACCTCAATGAAAATCCCATTACAATCAAAGCCGTTCTATTCCGAGATCTGGTGTGTGAGATAGAGCCTTACGATCGATCCTTAGTATATATATAACTTCACACACTATACTCCACAGTATATCCATGTACAGAGTTAAAATTCATACTTTCCAGCAGTCAATTGCATGTACAGAGTTAAACTTCATGTACAGAACTCGAATGTTCCTTCATACAGAATTGAAATCAAAGCTCTTTCACATAGAATTCTTGCTCATTGCCGGTTCGTGTACTCCTTTGCCATCGCTTTTGCCACCAATGACAACATTTCCAACAAATTTCCCCTTTGGCATTGATGGCAACACGTCCACCAATAATCCAATGCCTCCTTCCGTTTTGTCTTATAGCTGCCTTTTTGTTTTTCCTCCCCCTTGGACATCAATGTCAAAGGGTTGCTCATTTCCTAGTTTGCTTTCTGCATTTCCTCTTTCTGAGATCTTCTGACTTTGTACCCTCCTGCTCCAAACTTTGGATTAAATCTAAAATTCTGACCTTGTAGCATTTTCTTTAACTCTTTTATTCTAGGTGTATTCTTTCCATAATCCCTTGACCATGAGGACCTATTTCATGCTTTCCTTGCTGGTTGATCTCCCCCTGGAATGATGTTTTCGTTTCTGTTCTCCCCCTGAAACTGTGTTTTCTCTTTATATCAGAGAGTAGCATCTACAGATACTACCCCTAGTCTATCTCTCAAATATTTGAATGGTTCTCTAGCGAGAGGTTTGGTAAATATATCTACTATTTTTTCTTTTGTTGGCACATACTCTAGCTTGACTATCTTCCGAGCCACTTGTTCTTGGATAAAATGATACTTGATTGGGATATTCTTAGTTTTTGAGTGAAGCACATGATTTCTAGATATACTTATAGCACTTGTATTATCAAATTTGATTAAGATAGGTTCATCAATGCTTACCTTCATGTCTTGGAGTGTTTGCTTCATCCACATGACTTGTGTACAACATGTTGCTGCCGCTATATATTCTGCTTCTGCTGTAGACAGAGAGATAGTTGTTTTTTTCTTTCTTAGCCATGCCACCAGAATTTCTCCTAAATAGAATGCACCTCCACTTGTACTTTTCCTATCATCCACACAGCTGGCCCAATCTGCATCTGTGTATGCTGTCAAAGTGAAGTTTTTTCCTTTAGGATACCAAAGCCCATATATTGTTGTTCCTTGTAGATATCTGAATATTATTTTTACTGCAAGAAGGTGATTTTTTTAGGTGCTGCTTGATATCTAGCCACTAGTCCTACTGCTAGCATGATGTCTGGTCTTGATGTTGTCAGATACAATAGACTTCCTATCATGGATCCGTAGAGTTTTTGATCTATATCAAAGAACATCCATCATCAAGACACAACTTGCATCCCGTGATCATGGGAGTTGACACAGCTTGGCAAATTCTCCATTTTGAACTTTTTCAACATTTCTTTAAGTACTTTTCCGTGAGATGAACGTACTCGTGTTCTTTTGCTAAATTTCAGAAGTCAGCTCAGAAACCGAGCTTCCAATCCCACATTCCAAACTCGTTTTCATCTCATCAAGAAACCCTTTGGTTAGTTCTTCTCTCGTTGTCTTCAAACATAATGTCATCAACATATACTACAACAATTAGGAGTTCATTTTCATGGGCTTTTATGTATAGATTGTTGTCTACTCCACCTCTCTTAAAGCCTTGTTTTTGCAAATACTTATCTAGTCTTGAGTACCAAGCACGAGGAGCCCGTTTCAGTCCATATAGATCATTTTTCAGTCTGTACACATAGTCTTCTTTGTCTGTTAAGGAGAAACCTTCCAGTTGTTCCATGTAGACTTCTTCTTCTAGTTCTCCATTCAAAAATGCAGATTTCACATCCATTTGGTATACCTTGAAGTATTGGTAGCATGCAAAGGCCAGAAACATTTTGATGGCTTCCATTCTTGCTACAGGAGAAAATTTTTCATCATAATCAAGTCCTTCAATTTGTGAATATCCTTTGCAAACTAGTCTGGCTTTATTCCTGATTACTTGTCCTTGCTCATTCATTTTATTCTTGAATACCCATTTTGAGCCAATGATATTTTTCTCAATTGGTCTAGGAACTAGTTCCCAGGTATTGTTCTTCTCAATTTGGTCCAATTCTTCATTCATTGCCTTTACCCAAGACTTGTCCTTGCTGGCTTCTTCGAATTTCTTTGGCTCTATTTGTGACAACATGGCTATGTATACCTCTTCAGTTTGTTCTGTTAGCTGCCTTCTTGTTTGGACCCCTACTCTCTTGTCTCCAATGATCTGATCTTCAAGATGGTTCTTCTGAGTATATCTTGAGGGAGCTTTAGAACTCAGCTCTGTATCTTCTGTTGTCTTGCTTGTTTCCTCATCATCTTGGTTTTCTTCTTCATGGTTGTCTGATGGACTGCAGCAGTCTGTATCTCTTGTATTGTTTGGAAGTTCTTCATCAAATCTCACATCAATACTTTCTACTATTTTTCGAAGAGTCTTGTTGTAGCACCTGTACCCTTTACTTTTGGAAGCATATCCTAGAAAAATCCCTTCATCTGCTCTTGTATCAAATTTCCCAAGGTTTTCATCATTATTCTTTATGTAACACTTGCTTCCAAAGATTCTGAAATGTTTGATTGAAGCTGGCTTTCCATGCCATAGTTCATAGGGAGTCTTGTCACTGCTTGGCCTTAAGTGAGCTTTATTAAGGATATGCACTGATGTGTGTACAGCTTCTGCCGAGAAGGTTTGAGGAATATTATTCTCTTGCATCATGGCTCTAGAAATTTGTTGAACATATCTATTTTGTCTCTCTGCTACTCCATTCTGCTGAGGTGTCCCTGCAATAGTAAATTGTTGTTTTATGCCATGTTCATTGCATAGGTCTGCAAAGTCATAATCAGTGAATTCACCTCCTCTGTCTGATATGATGCATTTCAGCTTGCATCCTGTCTGATTTTCTGCTAATGCTTTGAATATTTTGAATTTGTCCAGAGCTTTCGATTTATTCTTGAGAAAAGCAACCCATGTCATTCTGGAGAAATCATCTATTATCAGCATGAAGTAGGATTCTCCACTTGGTGTTTTTGTTCTTGCAGGTCCACACAGATCCATGTGCACAAGCTGGAGTGGTCTTCTTGTTGATAACTCCTCTTTGGCCTTAAAGGATGTGCGAGTCTACTTACCCAATTGACAAGATTTGCATATGGTATTAGAAGGCCTCTTTATTTCTGGCATGTCTCTGACAGCTTTCTTCTTGCTTAGTCTGATGATGTGATCGAAGCTGAGATGTCCCAACCTTTTGTGCCATAACCATGACTCTTCTAGTTTGCTAAGATGGCATGCTTCATCTTCCTCTTTCACAATGTAAACATTGCTCTTTGTTCGAACACCTTTGAGCAGAGTTTTACCTGTGGTGCTTGATCTGACTTCACAATCTTGTGCTCTAAAGAGAACTTCACATCCTTTGTCACACATCTGACTGACACTTAGTAAATTTTCTTTCAGCCCATCTACAAATAGTACATCTTGGGCCTTTCCTCTGCCATTATCTAAGCTGACTGAGCCCTTTCCCTTGATTTTTCCTGATTTATCATTGCCAAAAGTAACATTACCAGTTTTCTTTTCATCAAAAGTTATAAATTTTCTCCTGTCTCCAGTCATATGTTTTGATCAGCCACTGTCCAGATACCATTGAATTTTCAGATCTTGAGCAGTTAGAGCCAGGTCACATTTATTCACCTTCTTTTTCCACTAGAGGCATCCTTTTGTTTGGTTTATTTTGTGAGATGATGAATCACATCCTTTCAGATGACATTTGGAAGGCATATGTCCAACTTGATTGCATATACAACATTTGATCATAGTTTTTGCAGAATTGTGAGTATGAACAAAATTTCTTTGATTCATAAACCTCCTTGAGGTGTTGAACATCAATCTTTGTCCATACTTTCTACATTCAATAATTTTATGGCCAAATTCCTTACAATAAAAACAATAACCATAGAAACTATTTGCCTACCTGATGTAAGGTTGTCTCTTCCATTTGTTTGCTTGAGGCAGTCTCTTCAATGTTTGCATCTTTTGCTGGTTTGAATTACGCCTCCTTGCATGACAATATGTAGCAATGTGTCCCAGCTTGTGACAAGCATAACAGGTAGCATTCTTCATAGGAGGGAAGAATCTCCTTTGATGATTTCCAAATTTTACATACTCAGGGGTCTTAGTATTTATTACATTCTTTGCTACTAGTGGTTTCTTCTGTTCTCTGTCTTCCTTATTACAGGTTTCTACTTTTGTAGGAATTGTTTGAGCTGCTTCATCATTCTTCTTTGCTTTTACAAAAATAATCTCTCTGTCAACCTTTTCTTTGCCTTTACTTGATTCTCCTTCATAGCCTATTCCAATTTTTATCATAGGAGATCTTTGAGCACCAAGAATTTCGTTCAACTTACTAGAGCTTGTTGTTTGAGAAGAGTTTATAACCATTTTCTTTTGAGAATTTTCTACTTTCTTCTTGAGACATACTACTTCTTCTTCCAACTTTTCTTGTTCCTGAGTTTTTTCTTTGATTTGCTTAAGTAACATGTCCTCTATCTTTTTGGCTTCTTCAAGCTCTATCTTTAGCTGCATAAGGACTTCTGAATTCTGTTCTTCTCGTACATACTTGAGGAGAATGTCCTTTTGTTTTCTGCATTTCAGCTTGAGTTTATCAATCTCCTCCAAAGCACTTCTTAGCTCCCCCTCAAGGTTGATTTCCCCTTCTTCTTCTTCATCTTCTAGCAGGAGTCCTTCAAGTTCTTCTATG
The DNA here is from genome assembly GCA_034641835.2 of Pinus albicaulis. Classification (NCBI taxonomy): domain Eukaryota; kingdom Viridiplantae; phylum Streptophyta; class Pinopsida; order Pinales; family Pinaceae; genus Pinus; species Pinus albicaulis. Next base: position 1,576,576,816 of record CM076584.1, on the reverse strand, counting down.
ACCATCAATAAGAATTCAGAGGTTCCTTCTTCACTTGAGGGTTCATCTGAATCTTCAGATGTACTGCTATCTTGTTGAGCATAGAAGGATTTTCTGCTGAACTTCTTTCCTTTCTGCCAGCTCTTTGATTTATTTTTCTCTAACTCTTAACCCTGATTCCTTACTTTCTTGTGAGGACACTTAGCAGCATAGTGTCCAACTCTTCCACAGTTAAAGCATTTGAAAGGAAGTTTACCTTTGTATTTACCTGAGCCTCTATCCAATTTCTTGACAAATTTTGCCTCTTCTTCATCCGAGTAAGAGCATTTGTCTTCCTCTTCTTCTTTCTTCTTTTATGTTTTGAAGGCTGCCTCCCTCGTACTTGGCTTCTTCTGTGGGAGCCTCATCTCATATGCTGTTAAATTTCCAAGTAGCTGGTTCATGGTCAAGGTCTCCCAATCAGTTGTTTCTTCTATTGCAGACACTTTGGGATTAAACCTGGATGGAAGAGATCTTAGAATCTTTTGCATAATTATACTTTCTGGCATTTTTTCTCCAAGATATTTCATATTTTTAATGATTTCTGCAGCTTTTAGGAAGAAACTGGAAATGTATTCATCATCATTCATTTTTAAGTTTTCAAACTGGGCTCTATAGACTTGAAGTTTGGCAGTCTTTACTTTCTGGTCTCCCTCATGTATGTTTTCAAGAGTATCCCATATTTTTTTGGCAGTGTCTTTGTGCATTACTTTAATAAAATCTGCTTCACATAATCCATTCAGGATGGCATTCATGGCTTTTGCATTAGCCACAAAATATTGTTTTGAGTCCTTTTCTGTGTCAGTTGCCTTCGGGGCATATCCTAATTCCACAACAGCCCAGACTTCTATTCCTAGAGACATTATGTATGTCCTCATTCTGATTTTCCAGAAAGCATAATTTTCACCAGTGAAGAAAGGGGCTTTATTGGTTGAGCATCCTTCTTTACTAGCCATCTTGGGAACCTAGGATCTCCTTTCAGCTGTTAGACTGGTACTAAGGAACCTGGCTCTGATACCAATTGTTGAACCCTTCGTTAAACTGAGAAGGGGGGGGGTGAATCAGTTTAACACATTCATAATCTTTTAAACATTTTATTAAACCTTATATACACCTTCATTTCATGTCCAACTTAATACGTGAGTACTCTTAGAGTGTGAGCAGCAAGTATTAATATAATATAACAACAGACTTAATATGAGAGCAACAGGCATTAAGCAGATGATATAAATCAGATCAACACATAAACATCATGCACAGAGACACCAGATATAAGTGGAAACCCATAAAGGGAGAAAACCACATCTTATTATTGTTGTGATGCAAAAGCAAGCTCCAACTCCCTCTCACCATTGTTTTTCTACAAGCACCAACCTACAGGAGGCTCCAATCCTCAATTCTGCAAGCTACAACTTGCAAGGAAGCACCAAATCCCTTCAATTTTCTGCAGGCACCAACCTACAGGAGGCTCCAATCCTGAATTCAGCTACAACTGACAGCTATCAAGCTGCAACTTGATAGGGAAGCTCCAACTTCCTCAATTTATCAAACTAAATGTTTTCTAATTTACCTCAGATATCAACTCTGTTCTGTAGCTTCTCTTTCTGATTTTCTTTTCTTAATCTTCTCTGCCTGTCTCTTCTATACTCTGCCTTCTCTATATTTACTCTTTCTCTCTAACCCCTTTTTTTTTCATATCAAGTTGATACAACATATATAGTTCCTCACATGACTGTTTGTATTTCACAGGAATTCGGAGTGAACACCCATGACTCTTTGGCTTCTGTCTTCTCATTCCTTTTATTCAACTCATTTTAAATTTATAACAATATGTACAAAATTTCATGCCACAGTGGGATTTTTCTTTTCCTTAGGATACTTTCCTTTGCATCACAAACAATGTAAACAAAAAATATTTACATTTTCAGTTACACATTTCAATACCATTCAGCTCCTTTTTTGAACCTTGGCTTTACTGGATTTGTCTCTTATGTTGTTGTTGAGTGACTATTCTATATATCTTGGTTCACTTCTGTGTCTATTTATCTGTTCACTGTACTTGTGTGCACCAGCTACATATATAACTACTTTTCAGGTTTCATTCTCAAATACATATGAATCTGGGCGATGTCTGTTCATTACCATCTCTGTTCTCAGGCTCCCTGTCTACATTCTCTGTTCATATATGAGTTTAAACATAATGGTTTGAAATTCACATTACAATTTCAATTGATCCTTTTTCCCTGTACCATTTTTCTACCATTGTCTCTAGCTCTTTCGTTCTTGCAGGCTCTTATAATAAACCCAATCTTCAGGCTCTTGTAATAAACCTAATCTTATGACTTTATACAGTATATAAATATATATTGTCATGTATGCATATTCCCGATTCAAACTATTAATAAACTGTGGCTTTTATTTAGCGCCCAACATATATATGGTCACGGTTTTATAATCTTTAAAAATTCAAACTGTATTACATTCCCCGCTTAAATATATAATGCTTACTCGAACATTCGGACCTTGGGAAATTTTAATATATATCTCGAGTTTTTAATTCAATTTAAACCACTTATAACGAACCTCTGGCTCCGGGCCCACATATATATATAAGCGATGGCTCAATTAAGTACGTGCACCAAACCTTGGTTTATCCTTCGGGCTACTTCCGAAGGCGATCGCTGTTCAATCAGGCTTCCTCTAGATCGACGACTTGTATCAATATCGCACGGGGTCCTTGGTTGATAGATAACGTGCGATGGCGCGCATTGAATGGCAGTTTTAGGGGTCCCGCCTATGCCACGCGTCGAATACTCTATGGAATCGCTCCCAAAATTAAAATACCACTCAACCCGCAAAAGCGGTGCGATATGGGCAACCCGGGATTGCAAATCCACTCACGGTTTTTGGAATAGGGTTTGACCACGGTTTAAGTCTGGTTTGCGCTATTCTTATATCCGCTCAGTTCACTGACTTGGGGTTTTTTCTAACCCCTCAATGCACTGTTTCGCTGAACTCTGCCATCAACCATTCCACCGGTCGATCCAACTATACATTCATGCTCTGTCTTCTGCTGTAATGACCTCAAGGTTTTCATATGATGTCTGCACTGTTTATTCATATAAATATCTGCATTATTACTGTGAACCCTGTCCACTGTTCTATTGGTATCTTCTGGCCGCTATAAACCTCAGACAGGTCCGCATCTTTTGGTCTCGAATAGACTAGAACTCCTCTGCTTTCTAAAATTCCTTGGTCATTTGATCAATGCATTTATACAATCCTCTTACAAACCGAACCTTTTGATTTGGTTTCGTGCTCTAGTTGCACCAAACGCACCTTCGATCTTCATATTCTTGTGACCTCAATGAAAATCCCATTACAATCAAAGTCGTTCTATTCCGAGATCTGGTGTGTGAGACAGAGCCTTACGATCGATCCTTAGTATATATATATATATAACTTCACACACTATACTCCACAGTATATCCATGTACAGAGTTAAACTTCATGCTTTCCAGCAGTCAGTTGCATGTACAGAGTTAAAATTCATGTACAAAACTCGAATGTTCCTTCATACATAATTGAAATCAAAGCTCTTTCACATAGAATTCTTGCCTCATTGCTGGTTCAGGTACCTCCCTTTGCCATCTGCTTTTCCATCAATGATAACATTTCCAACAACCTTTTTCGTTACCATCGAATTTAGGTAGCTCGATTTTTGCTCTTCGTTGATCTGCTGCTAACGGTGGAACAAAAAAAGGATTTTGATTATTGAATGCATTCCAGAGCTGCTTATTTTAAAAATTCGCATTACTATCTTCTTTATGGTATGGGGATGATGTTTTGTGAGAGTCTCTTTTTTCATGATGATCTTTTGAATTCCCTGAATCAGCTGCATTGTTCTAATGATTCTGTCCACTATTTGGGAATATTTGTTCTTGCGTATTTATCTTATCCCAAATGGCGGTTAGCTTCAACATTGCTTTGTTATCATTATCTGTGGACTCGTTATGGTTTTGCAAAATTTTTCTTTCTATCTGATTTGTCATGTCTTGAAGTTTTTTGATGTCGTTGGAATGTCCCTTAACCTTGTCCTCACGATCGATTAATCTTTTAGTGAATTCATCGGGATTATTGATCTTACTCTCAAGATCAATCAACCTTTTATTGAAATCGGCCATCGACATTGATGAAGACATCAAGCACGTCTGAGGTGGCAAATAAATTATAATTTAAAATAAAGGAAACCTTGGAATTGATAAAAGGTAACACTAAGAAAAACTGTTTACGAGTTGTGAAAACAATTATTTTCTTCCCAAAGAAAATGGTTCTCAACAAAGCCTAGGGGTGCAAGGAAGGAGAACAAAAGGAGAACAAAAGGAGAACAAATGAATTTTCCTTTATTATTCGATCAATACACAATAAATAAACATACTATCTTTTCGACTAAATTACGAGAAGTCGAAAAGACAGTATGTTCATGTATTTTGCAATCATCGAATAATCACTATGACTACTAGTAATATGTATGTTGTTAATATCTGAATTACCATGAAATAGATTTTAATGTTATCATAAATATATTGTAGGAAATCAGTAAAAGAATGTTTAATATTAGCCAGATCAGAATGTAATAATTCAGTGATATTTACAGAGTTAAAGTTGGGGTTTTTTTCTCCGATAGGATTACAAAGAGGAATTTATCCTTGAATACTGTTACATAACACTATAAAGGCGTAGCCAATGTAAGCTTGTATTTTACAGCTGACAGTACCGAACTCGTCTATCCACTAAAAACCGAATATATGCAGCAAAAAGAGGGAAAATTAAATCTTGTGTAACCATGTTCAGTTTAGGCCCCAACGAGCCGAGAGAACTCGGCTGTCCATGCACAATCCTGAAGCTGGATATCTCCTTTACCATTCAAAAGGTTTGTTAAGAACATTTTCTTACTTTAACCCAATGGAAAATTAATACCAAAGACTAAATTAGAGATAGAACACTTAAACCCTGTTGTTTATGGAGAAGAGCCAAACCCAAAAATGTTAAAGTCCAGAAATAATAGTTACAATAAATGTTCTAGTATATATATGTCACTTGAAATTTAAATAATAATAAAAAAGCAACCGAAAACATGGTATAACTTAAATAATAATAAAAAAGCAACCGCAAACATGGTATAACTTCGAAAATATTTAAAATAGATTCAATACTCTCGAATCCAATACAACGCAATCCAAAACTAGAGACAAATATTGAAGTTATACCAAGCATTAGGGCCGAGAGAACCCCTTAAAATTTACATTCTCTATGAGATAGGAAAAGTAAACTATAATTGGTAGATAAGTGTTTATATGCATAGACGATTTCCAGAATCACCAGATACGTAAGAGTGAAATATTCCTCTCGAAGAGATTTATTACATTGTAAAAAACTGAAAATGACGAGAAGAAGAACCAGAAAAACTCTATGCAACTGAGAATATTTAGAATCCTTGAATCTAGACAAGTTGCTGAATCATATCCTTTCTTCCAATGAACAATTTTGCAAGGGTTTAGAACCTATCAAGTCCTGCCCACAAGGACCCGTCATTCGGAGATGTCTACTCTCTCTGTGTTCACCGACTTCACCATCGCTATGACTTTATATGCGTCTCCATTGTGGACGTGGATGGTCATGGCCCCAAATGCCGATAACTATAGAAGAAAAGTGTTTATATATATATATTAAAACAATTATATTGAAGAAAAGTGTTTATATAGAAGAAAAGTGTTTATATATATATATATTAAAACAATTATATTGATCCGAAAGGGGTTATTTAGCAAAATATTATGGTAAAGCAATGTTTAAAATTTTGGCTCACTCAATGTAGTGTAATGTAATTTAGTCAAAATAACTTGAATTCTGGTGTAGTTCGACAAACAATGTGGAGCTCAATGTAAGTGGAATTCTTTTACAAGTTCACAAAGAGCTTCTTAACACCTAGAATTGAGAACTATGGCAGACAACAATTCATCAAATGAAACCTAGTTTGTTGATGCCAATACATATCTCACATGTTTTACCGAGGAAGCTCAATTTTCAGATTATAAGCCTTACTAAACAGGCTCTGTTTAATTTTATTATTTGTAGTAATATATTTAGTGTATATGTAAAAGGCATTGTTTTTATTGTTTGATTTTCATTTTGCAGAGGTCTTTGTTTCAACCAGTTGTATACCCCAGGAATATTGTACACCCCTCCACGTGCGGGGGGTGCCCCCCACCCCGCGGTGGTCCGGAGGGGGGGCGAGATTCTGGGCCAGCGGTCTCCCGGTGGGGTTTCAGGGGCAGCACCCCCGAAGCTAAAAATAGATGTAAAATTGCCTTTTAAATTATTGTAATTTCGTAGGAAATATCGGTCGTTCATTAGGCGGATGATCTGAAGGTAGAAGTTATGTTTAATGTAGGGTTTTTTTTCCCTAGAAGGCAACCCCTCATTTTGTATGAGGGTATTGTATTGCAGTTGTGTATTTTATGTGTATGATGAGTGAGAAACAGAAAGGGGGACTGTGAAAGAGAGTAGAGGATATTACATCGGATCTGTTGTAGGTTGTCTCTTCATCTTGCTGGATAATATAAAAGAAGGACTGGCTGTTCGCGGTGGACATAGCCCAAATTGGGTGAACCACGTATATAGGTGTCTCTCTTGTTTTATATGTTTTCTGTGTTTCTGTTTCCGCATATTTTATGTGTTCCATTGCTCTGTAATATATAATTTTCTCACACACACACACACACACACACATATATATATCTGTGTGTGTGTGTGTGTACTGATTTATAAAAACATATGAAACTACACCCTAGAGCTTAAGGCGATATATGGTCTTATTTTTTAACGGAAACTCCCATTATTTTGGCAACAAAGTGGGTCCAGTCTCCTGGGACATGTTTTGGATTTTCATGTAGAGCCACATAATGCGTTGAGAATGGAATTTGGGCTAGGTGTGATTTATTTTTATCGAAATACCACTCGATCGCACCCCAACCGAGTTAGGCGCCACACGAACTTGAGAAGTGGGGTTTTCTTTGCCTAGCCAAACATGTTATATCTCAAATACTACTCACATAACTTCTCTGTTATGCACTAATCACAAAAGCTCTGATAGCCACTTTAACGCCTTTTTTATCAACTTGTCGGCTTATGCCTTTCAATTTCAAGCGACTTGAGTATGTGGAAGGCACATTTTCTAAGCTCACTTATTTGGTGCATAATTGTGATGATTATTCTTATAATTATTTATTTTCCTCAGTAAAAAGAATTTGTAAAGAAAAAAGGTAAATGTCGTCCGAGATAAACCTGCATGCCAATTTTTTAAACAGGCTAAATGGTTCCATTGTAACCCAACCCATTGTAATATAATTTGATTTTATTAATAAGTTGCTTTTGATTGAAATGCGGGGAGGTATGACCCCAATTCTAAATTAACACATTACTGGGTGAGAGAGATTTGAACCTTGCATCTCTCCCAAGCAAGAGCAATGACCTTACAGATTCAGCATAGGGAAATCCCTTAACACCTTGTAGCTTACAAAAGTACAACAAAATTAATAATTCAAGAGAGAAAAAACCACACTATCAAAATTGCAAGAGGAAGTCACCACAACATGGGATTATCCCTGCTTTTCACTCACTTCTACCAGCACCCCTGCTTGTTGTTAACATGAAATCTTCCAAGGAAAGCTAATTGTTTGCAGAAGATTATATTTATTTTGCTTTACCATCTCAACTACAATCAAGTCACTTTTTCTTGAATCCATATCCTCACTAATAGATGATTTGGGGTATGCTTCCTTTTTGGCGTCTTTCTCCCCAATCCTTTGGAATTACAGGGTTTTTCTCTTTAGGTTGAGAATTATTTAATTGGATCATTGGTCTTCTGGTTTTTCTTATTCTCCTCAAAATTTTGGATGAGATCTCTTGACTCTTGGCTTTCCAGAGAAGAGTTTTCCTTATACATGTTAGACCTCTTATTTCTCTCTCCCAATTCTATGGAAGCTACCATGGTTTGCAAGTGAGGGCTTAAAATAATAACTGTCTTCGAAGGTCCAAAAACACTAGTAGAATAGAATGACTGATATTTTTATGATGTAAAAAGAATTTATTTGGAAGGTAGCTGCAAGATGACCTGTCTCTTTACATAACTTGCACCTGAAAAACAATATTTTTATAAACTAGTTGTTGGATCCATTGTAAGCCCTCTATGTCTAGCATGATATTTTATAATAAAGCCTTTAGGTTTATATCTCTACAAATTATAACACATTTGAAGATTTCTTTTTTTTTGTAGCTAGAGGAATTGGCAACGGTCTAGGCTCGTACTTGAAAGCACGAGGTCGATTATGACCTCTACCACTAAAACATCTAGGTGAATCCTTATGTGCCCCCAAACATGACCCACATGGTAAATCAGGGGATTTGAACCTTGAACATCAAATTTTCACGATGACTTCATCTCACATCAATGGCTAATCGAGCTATACCCCTGATAGTGAAGATTCAAATTTTTTCACTACTCTGGTCAACATAAATAAATTTACCAAGAGAATCTCAAATTCGCTCCTTAACTTCATATTCCAAAAGATGTAAGCAGAGGATTGGTAATATACACATTTTAGGGTTGATATTAGAGATTATGTGTTCAAATTTAAATTTGTTGAAATTATATGCACTAAGCATGCATATGTCCTTGATTCACCTGATCTCACACTATTTAACTTTATGCAAAATATTGAATCAATTCCACTTGTTAATCTTTTGCGGAAAATTAATTGCACACACATGTGAAGCATAAAAAAAAATAGTCAATCGCACATAACAGTTTTTAACTGGGAAAGCATGAAGCTGAAAACCCCAACTATATATTATGTATCATGGAATCATATGAAAATCCTCATACAAAGCTTATCAAGCTCTCAGTACAGTACAATCGTCATACACTAATTAGGAACAGTCTTGCAAATCCATGCACCGATCTTTGCCCTCCTGCTAGCCTGCCACCACTGCGCAATCCTCGTTGAAGAATAGCTCTGAATGAATTCAAATTACCCTTGCCTTGACTGCGCAATCCTCATTGGAAACTCCAATGTGTGTGTGATGCAATCAATGCATCACTATAGTCACAACAGATAGTCCATCTTGCCCTTTCACCTATCTCTCCACTGGGTCTCCACTGGGTCTCCACTGAAACTGCCATGCACTGTAGTTAACTGCTGTATTGTTCAGTTGGTTAGTGAGTTATTATTTGTGAATTAAATAACTAATTAATTCACTCCACTCTCACTAGTGTATCATTCAGTTAGACTAGATACAACTAGCTCAACTGAGTCTAATTGAGTTAAACTAAATACAACTAGCTCAACTGAGTCTAATTGAGTTAAACTAAATACAACTCCATAACTACTTCTTCCAACTGTGTCATAACTCTGCCATTTGAGTTCTAACTAAGTCCTTCATGCATTAGCTCTAGTAAACCCTTAAGAATTGCGTAATTCCCTCAGTCCACTGATGTGTCACATCCGTGCACTGAAACAAAGTGCTCCAAGAGAATAAGTTGTTGTTTAGTGTCTGATTATTATTAAGAGCTAATAATAATCGACATGCATCTATTTTCAGATCAGTGATCTATAAATAGAATTTGCCCAATATTCTAAAAATATAATTTCATCTATTTTCCCAACTTGATCAACCATCCACAAATAGCATCTTGCAACTTCTGAAATATGATCATGTCTAAAAATAGACTTGTGCCAAAAATAGCCTGTGGGCCCACTTAATGAAGGTGACTCTTTTCATTAAGCTCATCATCTTGTTGAATCTCAACACTCCCTCTCAACAAGATAGGGATTATCCTTCACCCCGATCCTACCTCTATGGTATTCGAATTTTCTCCTGGTGAGTGCATTCGTCAGAATATCTGCATCCTGATCCTCCATAGGAATGTACTGAAGCAACATGATCTTCCGCTGCACACAATCTCTGATATGATGATACTGGATATCAATATGTTTAGATCTATCATGAAACACGGGATTGAAGGTTTTTATTTAACTCTAGATTTATCTGATGTATCGTGCTTAGGATCTAATATTGACCGAACAGGCAACTGAGAATCTTCCTCATCCAGATAGCCTCACACATAGCTTAACTTGCTACCGTATGTTAAATTCCATGATGAGTGCCACATATCTTTGTTTCTGTTGTATAACTTTGCCTTGTAGATCCGTCTTGAAAATCCCTCACGTGCTCTTTAAATGCCAGTGGGCTTCACTTGCATCAACATCCCGTCAAACTACGGAGCTCACCTGTTAAATTAATCATTACCATAAACCATACTCGGATATTGCCCCTAAGATATCTACTCTAGTCTAGCATTTTGCCTTCCAAGAGCTTGGTAGGCTTAACCATCGCGCTGAAAGCTAGTTCAACGCATAACATATGTTAGGTCTTGTATTAACTTCACAATGCAGCAGGTGAACCACCAAATGTCGATAAATAGTGGCATCCACTACCTCTGTCGATGTAGCATCCTCTTTCTTCCAATTTCTTGGAAGAGGAGTGTCGATAGGCTTGCAGCCTTGCATGTGAAACTTCTCCAGTATCTCCCGGGCATACTTTCCTTGAGACACAAACAGTTCACCTTCCTGCTGCCATATATCCAATCCAAGGAAATAATGAAGGAGGCCCAAATCCTTCATCTCAAACTCCCTTTGGTAAGATCTACCTTGCACAGTGTATCAACCGTTTACCTTGTTAGTATTAAATCATCAACATAAAGTACAATGATTAAAATCTTACCCTTTACCATAATCTGGTACAGGTTTGCATCCGCCTCACTCTTGGTGAAGCCAAGTCCAGTGAAATAGCTGTCGATCCGAGTGTACCAAGCACGTGGTGCTTGTTTCAACCCATACAACGCTCTTTTGATCTTGCACACATGAGACTCGCTGCTGAATATCTAAAATCCTTCAGGCTGCTCAATGTACACCTCTTCTTGAATGAACCCATTAAGGAACACAATATTCACATCCATGTGATGAATGTGCCAACCCATCTGCGCTGAGAGAGCAAGGATGGTTTGTATGGAAGAATATCATGCGACAGGTGCAAAGGTTTCTTCATAGTCAATCCCCTCGATCTGTGAGAAGCCCCAGGCAAAAAATCTTTCCTTATAATTCTTGACGCTCCCATCAGCAGCTTGCTGTTCCTTGTAGATCCATCTTGATCCTACAACTGATTTTCCCACCGGCCTTGGAACAATCTCCCAAGCACTGTTTCTGACAATGGAGTCACACTCCACCATGGCATCTACCCATGTGGGCTCCTGCACTACTTCTTCAAAAGAAGATGGCTCTGTCATGATACACTTGCTCATAAGAGCCATGTATCCAGTAAATCGATCAGGTGGCTATCTCTGTGTGCGCTGTGATGCAGGGACTCCTACGTTCTGTGCCGCATCAAGCTTCAGTCTCTCAGCTTCTGTGGTACGATTTTTTCCTTGTCTGATGTTTGGTTCTACATGAGTGGACTACTCCACTCCATGAATCTCCTCTTGTGGATGATCCACATCCAGAGGCTCATCTTTCACAACAAGCAGTTCCTTCACTGTATGCAAGTCTAGCTCCCTCTCAAGCATAGCTTGTGCAGCACCCATGATCGTTCTGTTCTTTCTGTCCACGATCCCATTTTGCTGTGGGTTATGAGGCGCTATGAGTTCTCTTCAAATTCCTTCTTTGCTATAGAAGTATTTGAATTCGCTCGAGATTTATTCACTACCATTATCGCTCCGTAGAGCTTTCACTTGCTTCTTCGACTCCTTCTCCACCAATGCCTTGAACTCACAGAACTTTGAGTGCTATAAAAGTCTTTGAATTCGCCCGAGATTTATTCACCACCATTATCGCTCCGTAGAGCTTTCACTTGCTTCCCTGACTCCTTCTCCACCAATGCCTTGAACTCACAGAACTTTGAGAACTTTTCACTCTTCTTCTGCATGAAGAAGATCTAGCATCTATGAGAATAGTCATCAACAAATATAACATAATACCTGTGTTTTTTGTTGTTGAAGCAACTGAGAAAGGTCCACACACGTCTGTGTGAATTCTCTCCAGGATCACCGAAGCACGGTTCTCATTCTCATGAAAGGTGGTCTTCACAAAATTACCCATAATACATCCCTTGCACTGATCTGGCTGCGCAAGAGTACCCTTGGGAAGTCCAGTATAAATCTGCTGCAAAATCTTCAAAGCGCCATGGTGAAGATGGCCCAATCTCCTGTGCCATAATTCGCCCTCATCCCAGCTCACCACTTCTTCTGCTTTGCCCACCATTGCAGTGCAGCCATCTACCTCTAGCTTGTAGAGATTCTTAATTCGAAACCCTATCTTCTTGGTTTGACCTGTTGTTTTATGTCAAAGGAAGGCTTTTCCCTCACTGAAAACAACATCATAACCTTTGTCTTCCAGCATTGCGACTGAGACCAAGTTCTTCTTCAGACCTGGAACATGCATGACATTCTTAAAAAATAATGGATTATCAGACTCCCTCTCAAAGGTAATGGTCCCAATGCCAGTCGCACTATAACGACCATTGTCACCCATCTCTATATGCATCTGGAGGTCCTTCTCCTCCAAGTCACTAAACAACTCTTTGTCTCCTGTCATATTGAAAGACGCGCCACTATGAAGATACCACACCGATCCCATGAAGCTTGAAACCAAGCATGCGATCAAAGAGAAATCAAGTTCAAATTACGATGCTAAGGCCTCTCCAGCTGCAGATCCAACAACCTTCTTGTTCTTCTTCTTCTGTGGACAGTTAGTGGCGAAATGTCCATGTTCGTGACTATGAAAACACTTCACTTTGGACAAATCCTGCTTCTTGCCTTCGCATCAGATTTTGAAGGATGTTTCTTCCCCTTCCCTTTCCTTGCTTTGGCAGCCAAAGCACAATTCTCTTCATCTTCATTCTTCGATGAAGATCCATCCCTGGTACCCCGCCTTATCTCCTCCTGCACAAGATCTGACCAAAGTCGCTCCCATCCTAGCAGTTTCTCCCGTCCATTAACAGAGTCTTTGTAGCTATGCCAACTCTTCGGAAGCCCAAGGAGAGCCAAGCTCACCAATTCTTCTTCATCAACAATAACCCCCACACTTCCGAGTTCATCCTTGCAGTGGAAAAACTTCGTGAGGTATTTTGGAATAATATCGCCCTTCTCCATTTTTATTTTTCTGAGCTTGTCTTTAAGTTTCAAATTCCTCTGGTCACTTCTGCTTTGGAACAAGTCTGTCAAAGCCTTCCACATTAAGAATGGAGTGGCTTTCCCGTGAAGGCTGGACACAATATGGTCCTTCACACCTTCCAACAGAATTCTTCTCGTCTTTGCTGTCTTCTTTTGTCATGCGTCAAGTAATGCAGCATCGCTAGATCCCGGCTTAGGAACATTGCTATCGATGAACTCCTTCAATCCATTATCCTCTAGCACAGCCTCCATCCTGTCCTTCCAGGATATGTGATTCGAGCTCCCATCAAGGGCATAATCCAGTCGCAACCCATTGAAAGACATTTCAATATATGCTCAACTTCTGCACCAAGAATCTTCTGTAGCAAACTCGAATTGTCCACCAACACAAACTCACTTCACAAATGCAATCTTCAATCAACAATGCTCTGGCACCATGTAGAAATTATATGCACTAAGCATGCATATGTCCTTGATTCACTTGATCTCACACTATTTAACTTTATGCAAAATATTCAATCAATTCCACTTGTTAATATTTTGCAGAAAAATTAATTGCACACACATGTGAAACATAAACAAAAATAATCAATCACACATAACACAATTTTTAACCGGGAAAGCCTGAAGCTGAAAACCCCAACTATATATTATGTATCATGGAATCATATGAAAATCCTTATACAAAGCTTATCAAGCTCTCAGTACAGTACAATCGTCATACACTAATCAGGAACAATCTTGCAAATCCATGCACCAATCTTTGCCCTCCTGCTAGCCCGCCTCCACTGCGCAATCCCTGCTGAAGAATAGCTCTGAATGAATTCGAATTACCCTTTCCTTGACTGCGCAATGCTCAATGGCAACTCCAATGTGTGTGTCATGAAATCAATGCATCACTATAGTCACAACAGATAGTCCATCTTACCCTTTCACCTATCTCTCCACTGGGTCTCCACTGAAACTGCCATGCATTGTAGTTAACTGTTGTATTGTTCAATTGATTAGTGAGTTATTATTTGTGAATTAATTAACTAATTAATTCACTCCACTCTCACTAGTGTATCATTCAGTTAGACTAGATAATAAACTAGCTCAACCGAGTCTAAATCGTAGCAACCAAATACAACTCCATAACCACTCTCTCCAATCGTGTCATAACTCGTCACCATCTCCCTAATCAGGTCTCATGCATTAGTCTAATAAACCCTTGAAATTGCATACCCCTCATTCCACTAATGTGTCACATTTGTGCACCGAAATAAAGTGCTCCAAGAGAATAAGTTGTTGTTTAGTGTCCGATTATTATTAAGAGCTAATAATAATCAAATATGCATCTATTTTTAGATCAACGATCTATAAATAGACTTTGCCCAATATTCTTAAAATATAATTTCATCTATTTTTCCAACTTGATCAACCATCCACAAATAGCATCCTTGTGCAACTTCTAAATATGATCATCATGTCTAAAAATAGACTTGCGCCAAAAATAGCCTGTGGGCCCACTTAGTGAAGGCGACTCTTTTCACTAAGCTCATTATCTTGTTGAATCTCAACAAAATTCGGTAGCTCCGCGACTTTAAAAAATGAACTTAATCGAAATTCAAAGGCTCCCTTCCTCCAAACTTTTACATTAATTATCGCCTCGTGTTTACCAAAAACATCTACAAATAAACCTCTCGTACAATATTAACATTCCTCGCAAATCAGAACAATCTTGCAAACCATGCACCGATCTTTGCCCCGCTCGCTAGCCTCGCCTCCACTGCGCAATCCCTGCTGAAGAATAGCTCTGAATGAATCCGAATTACCCTTTCCTTGACTGCGCAATGCTCAATGGCAACTCCAATGTGTGTGTCATGAAATCAATGCATCACTATAGTCACAACAGATAGTCCATCTTACCCTTTCACCTATCTCTCCACTGGGTCTCCACTGAAACTGCCATGCATTGTAGTTAACTGTTGTATTGTTCAATTGATTAGTGAGTTATTATTTGTGAATTAATTAACTAATTAATTCACTCCACTCTCACTAGTGTATCATTCAGTTAGACTAGATACAACTAGCTCAATTGAGTCTAACTAAGTTAAACTAAATACAACTCCATAAACTACTCTTCCAACTTTGTCATAACTCTCCCCCTTGAGTTCTAACTGAATCCTCCATGCATGAACTCCAGTAAACCCTTGGGAATTGCATAATTCCCTCAGTCCACTAATCTACCACATATGTGCACTGAAACAAAATGCTCCAAGAGAATAAGTTCATGTTTAGTGTCCGATTATTATTAAGAGCTAATAATAATTGACATGCATCTATTTTTAGATCGATGATCTATAAATAAACGTTGCCCAATATTCTAAAAATAGAATTTCAACTATTTTTCCAACTTGATCAACCATCCACAAATAGCATCCTGCAACTTCTGAAATATGATCACCATGTCTAAAAAAATAGACTTGCGCCAAAAAAATAGCCTCGCGGCCCACTTAGTGAAGGCGACTCTTTTCACTAAGCTCATTATCTTGTTGAATCTCAACAAAATTCAGAGTTCGCGACTTTAAAAAAATGAATCCTACTGAAATTCAGTGCCCCTTCTCCAGTTTACATTAATTATCTTCAGGTTTATCAAAAACATCTACAAATAAACCTCTCGCATACAATATTAACATTACCTCAATTCACCACTATCCATTCCATCAATTCATCACTACTTGGCCATAAAATATTGCGCATACAAACTAGACCTCTATGGAAGTTTTTGATACTTGATTAATCTTTTCTGAAGACACCTTTAAATTTGGGGTATTATCCAGGATCCTCACAATGAATCTGCTAGATTGACTAGATTTTGGGGGATTAAGGGACCTTAGATTACTTGGTCACCTCTTGGAAAGACCAAGGATTCATTAAAACCCCATCAGAGTTGAATGTTTCTTATGCAAGTTGCTAGGATTGGCCCTAACCAAGATGTTATTGTTACATCCCTCACTGTCTTTTGTGGCTTTGAAACCACTAAAGCTAATTGGATGATAGTTTTTCCTTGGGAGTTGGACAAACCAAATACCATATGACTTAAAGTTGCATGTGGAGAAATTAAGTGAGGAGCAGAATCTGGATACTTCTCTATATGTTGTCCACAACTTCCAAATGAGTTGAATTGTGTTGAGACAACATAGGCTGCTTTTTTAGCCATCCAACTACATTTATTATTGCTTTAAATGATGGCCATGATTAATTACTATCCAAAAATGGATTGTTTTTCCCAATATGATTTGGAATGCCACATTCTTATCTAATATTTTATAGGTTGTTCATTGGGTAAAGTTTTCATTATTCATAGATTAAGATTGTTCTAGTCATATTTATTATTTCTAATGTGTTACAAGTTAAAACCCATCGTAATTAACATCTCTATGTCCTGAGGGTAAGCCACACTTAATGGCTTGAAACTCCGACCATAAAATTTTTAATGTGAGTAATCCAAACACTAGAATAAAATCTCTCATATAACGAAATAGCTCCTAGCCTGGGATATTTTGAAAATGCCGCTCCCCGCTCCTGCTTCCGCTCCCAAGTAGCCATGGTTAGGATAACTTACTCCATAAATTCCAAGATGAACTTTTCTACATGGGAAAAATTGAATTTAAGTTTAAGTTGTAGTTGGGAGATTCAATCCCTCATTTTTCTAACAATCAAGGCTTTAATTACTTGGATACTTGTTTAAACAACAATTGGGCAATAGCTAGGTTGCATGGTTGAGAATATTCGCTCATGCAAAAATAGAGTGGCCTTCAAATGTAATGATCATTAGAAGGTATTATAGAACACAATGAAATATCTTTCCCAAGGCTTATGGATGCTCTAAATCACAAACATACCAACAACCGTAACCTTAACACATGACCACTAGGGTTTGAAAGAAAGACCCTACCATAGTTTTTTGTACTCAAGGGAGCCCCTTAAGTAATATGATGTTTGAGCAAGACTTTTCATGACTCTTTTAATATTACAACCCTCAGCACCCTCTTCACACAGAGAGCTCGAGTCTTAATCTTGGTTTTAATGTTATCTAGGCCACTATGTTCATGAGGAGTGCAACAAAGATCTCAATTGACATAGTGAAATACATTGGCATTAAAGTTATTAGCCCAAATAAAGTTATGAAATTTCCACCATTCAACCTAGCATGATGAGCTTATTCAAAACTTAATTATAATGCACCTTACCTCTTTTTCACCTCACTTCTTTTATAACAATAAATTTTTATACTAACCAACTATGGAATAAAATGAATATATTTGAAAACCTTAACGACGTAAAAGACCAAACCCTAATGGGATAAGAAATTGAAAAGATCAATTTTGTGCACATGTTGGAGGGTGTATGCTTGTTTATTTTGTGATATTACAGGGGTTCTAGTTAAAAACTAAGTCACCGGGTCCGATGAAGAAAACTAATTAAGTTCAAAATTTACCAAATTTCATTATTAGCCAAACTTATTTGATGAGATTTGTCGCATGCCAAGTTGAACAAGAACAAGAACAATTTTACAAATTTTGTCTAAAATTCTATTAAATTCAACTGAAGTTCATCTATAATTGCAAGATATTAAAAAAATTTCTTAAATAAAAAATAAAATAAAATAAAAAATGAAAACCCTAAAACCTACTCGTGTTCTACTAGGGCGGGGCAGAAATCGAGACTATTAGACATAGATGGTAGATGACTTAACTATCTATTTTGTTAGCTTTGAGAGTGAGCGACTCTTGTACGTAAGACCTAAAATTCTCACTCCAAAAATCCCAGACTAGTGGGTAAACTAGATAACCCCTTATCTAATTGAATTATTCAATAGTTGAGTCAATCAGTTTACATTCAACCTACACAACACTCAAAAAATAAATGTATATTAAAATAATATTTAAAAATTATTTTTCTCATTATATATATATATATATAGTTATTTATTTATTTATTTATATATACAAGCTTTTTAATATGTTAAACTTTATAGCGAACTTTATTTTCTCAATAAATGTATATTAAAATAATATTTAAAAAATATTTTTCTCATAGTTATTTATTATTTATTTATATATACAAACTTTTTAATATGTTAACTTTATGGCAAACTTTATTTTCTCAATTTTTTTATTGAATTTCAAAATCGTAACACTCGATCATTAATATTTATAGTCTCAACACTAACTTCAGGAAATCATAAATTCACAAAAGCATTTTAGAATATTTCTTTTTGCTTAATATTTGACTTATGATACTATAAATTTACAAAATCATTTACAATATTTTTTAGCCTGGAGCTACTTCCTTTTTTCCCCTGTGATTTGACTAAGGAGATCATAAATTCAGAAGAATTTTCGAAAAAAAAATTCACCTAAAACTACTCCATAAAGAAATGGTATTGTGAAATAGCCACACGTTTGAAAACGTAACTTGAATCCTTTCGTAGTTCGACAAACATGGCGGAGCCCAATGTAAGTTGAATTATTTGAAAAGTTGACAAAGAGCTTCTTCACAACTTGAATTCTTTGAAATAAAATTTTGATCTTCTTGATAAAGACGCTCCACTCTAATTTAGATTTCACATGAAATTTTCACTTAATCGAAAAATAACTTCATGGATAACACATTTAATACATCGTCACACTACACGTGGGTTTATCAACGATGTGCGCATTACACTCCACACAAAATGCAAGTCCCCACTCAACTTACATTTTATGTTTCAATGCAGCTTTCAATGCAGATTTCAATTTACTTTGCATATTCATACTTCAACACATATTTACGTTGAAAGGCGTTTTCTTTTATGGAATTGGGTGGGAAAACATTTTTCAGCACATCCAATCTCCTAGCTTCATTTTCGTCGTTCCCTCCCATAAAAAAGTAACATGTACAAATCTTTATTTTTCATAATAAATAGACGATCGTCGACTCCCAACACCACATCGTCGGACTACATGCAGTCACGAGTAGATGCAGAGTTTTTGAAGACTTGAGGAACCGTGACGTTATTGCTGCCAACACCCCCACTGCTTGTAAGGCTAACTATGTCCCTTCCAACTTTCCAGCTGCAAGAATTGCAGGAATTGATAGAAGCAACACACTTGACAATTTAGTTAGATGCTCAATCTGGGAATCTTGCAAGGCCAAATCCACTGGTCGATGCTCAAGTGAATTACCAGTTAAGAGCTCATTATTTTGAATTTTTGTTTTCCCCTAAAAGTATTCGTTTTAGATACCAGATCTCAGTGTTATCTCTTCCTCTGGTCTTGCAGTGAGTCTCTAGCCTTGTCTTTTAAAATCCATGCTATAAGGGTTTGGATCAAAACAAACCACAACTAGAATGGAATCTTGGTATATATTTTAACACTATGTTCTTTGAGACTCGTGCTATAATGGTGAGGAAGATCGCAATGACAATAGAACCCTTATGGATCATATAACACCCTACCCATTGAAATTCATTCCATAAGGATGAGTAATATGGAGCGCTATAAGTGTTATCCAAAAGCCACCGGAAAATGTGCTTCTTTCCAAATTTGGGCGAAACAGAAATATATAGATTTTGTTTTGATTCAATACATTTTTTATTTTTTTATAGTCTAGGTCAATTAACAAACCCTTAAAACACGGATAGACACTCCAAAACAATGACTTGGGAACTACGACGATCATCAAGATTTCGTTTGGAACCATTTGTTGGAGAGGGTGTGGTTTTGGATCATTTTAATCGAATCATTGTGGAAGACCCTAATGAGAATGGAACTCTGGTGGACAGATCATACTCCTTTGACCTCACCAATGAGCCCTATTGCCATGTTTTCGAAAGTGAAGAGAAAGGGTAAATTAATGAAATGTTAGCCAAATACTTGACAATGGATTGTGTTCTATCCTAGTGGATTGATCATACTCCTTTGGTCTCATCACTGACCTGATACTCCATTGTTTATGTTTTGAAAAATAAAGGAAAAGTGTAATTTAAAAATAAATTATAGCCAAATACTTGAAAATGGACTTCATTTCGAGTCATGAAAAAAATTATGAGCTATGTTTTTAAAAAACAGATGTATTTGCTTAATTTCATGGTTCCTATTCAGCCAAATTTGTACATGATTGGATTCAAACTTTTAGTTAAACCGACGATAATGAAATTGTCGTTATTCTATGATCATCAATGATAGAAGAATGGGAAAATTCTCATTATTGGATTTTCTTTTTGTTAGTAAATATGAAGCTCTATCACACCTCAAGACAGACTAGCTAACTACCAAAACATCCTAAGTCTTGATTCTCTCTCTCTAATATAAAATTCAGAGCTCCCCCTTCGGCTATCCTTAACTCCTGACTATTGAGCTACTTCACGGTGTCTTTGAGTAGATATGCGTATGCCTTTTTCAGGCTTTGATCCTCCATGAAAGTTGTTCCTCATATTTGATTGTATTAATTGGGTTAACTTCCTTACCAATCATTAGCTATGTATGTATAAGTCTCTATGTTGTGGTCTCTTTGATCGTTATTAAACACTTAGAATAGAAGCATAAACACAGAGACATCAAGCTACAGTTTGATCAAATTTTATTAGTTCTCTCTCTCTCTCTCTCTCTCTCTCTCTCTCTCTCTCTCTATATATATATATATATATATATATATATATATATATATATATATATATTTTAAACTTTTGTGAATAATGGAGAAAGGTTATGCATTCTTTGCTACCAATATAGATCCGAACTTTGTTGTTTCTATTTTTGAATAACTAATTCTTATCATGATGTGGCACACATATTCATACTAAATGGTCAACCTGGGAGTAATACAAGTAATGTAGTTGACTTACAACTTTCGAACTGAAAAACTTTAGCTACGAGGACATGAGAAGGGATTTGTTTTATGAAAGTCACCCAATACTTGGAAACTTACACATGGCCCCAAATGCAAACATAAGCACACATGTCCCCCAAGGGGAAAACATGATTCCAGGGAGATATGAACCCTGTTAGGGACAATAACGACTCCTACTTTCACTGACTTAGAAACCCTGCATTGTCTAGTTTGTAGCATTCTAGAAATACATGTCTTCTTATTATGTATATGTATGTATGTGGAAGTTCAAAGTTTTATTTGAAGGGAAATAATTTTAGTGCCTGAAATACTTAGTCAATTCTTGCTATTCATATTTAAATATGTTTGGAATATGTTTTTGGGAATAAAATCCAAATCTAATAAGTAACACTGCTTACAGGCGTATGGTTCTAATGTGACTCCTCCTTCAAGTTCTAGCAGCAACAGGAAAGGTAAGTGTCTTGTGATTGGGGGAGTTGTTGGAGGGATTGTTATACTAGCGCTTCTTCTTGCTATATGTTGCTTTGTTCGTCAACGTTGTAGTAGGTTAGCTAGTGACAAGCAACTTGGATGGTTGCCCCTACCACTCTATGGTGATAATTCACATACCATTGGGAGAAAAGTTTCAAATACTTCTGGAAAAGTTTCAAAGTTATCTACACCTTCCATTTTTGTAGACATTTTACCTTTGTAGAGATATAATAGGCTACCAAAAACTTTGATGAGTCACTAATTCTTGGTGTTGGTGGTTTTGGGAAAGTTTATGAAGGAGATATTAATGGTTGTGGTATCAAGGTTGCAGTTAAGAGAGGAAACCCACTAGAAGAAAAAGGTATCCATGAATTCCAAACAAAAACATAGATGCTTTCTAAGCTCAGGCATCGCCATTTGGTGTCTTTATTGGCTACTATGAATAAAATTGTGAGATGATTTTAGTTTATGATTACATGGAAAAGGGACCAATGCGAGGACACTTGTATGGTAACAAAAATTTGACTCCTTTGTCATGAAAGCAAAGATTATAATTTTTTATTGGGGTTGATTGAGGTGTTCATTATCTTCACATGAGGGCTTCTAGACCATCATACATCGGGATGTCAAGACCACAAATATATTTCTTGATGAAAACTTATTTGCAAGACAGTTGTAAGGGCCTGTTTGCATTCTTTTTGAATATTATATGTGAACTATTGTATTTATCTTCCTTTATTGCACATATGTATCGTGATATTGGACATAATGTTTCCAAGATCTCAAAATGGTTTCTTATGTTGAAAATCATTTGTTTGTATGAATTTAGGAAAGCAAGTAGATCATTCTACAAAACATCAAAATTGCATGTGATAGTATAATTTAGTAATTTTGATGGAGAGAATTCTCCGTTATCTAGAATATATGCTAATATGAGAAAGCATGGATATCTAAGCCAACTCTCGTTGTATCATATTTTCTTCTGGTATTTACCAAAATAAAGAAGGTGCTTTCACATTTCTAAATTAGAATTATATCAAAACCATTCTTCAAAGAAGAAGAGTGACATGGTTTTTTTGGTTTTCTCTAGACATTTGGATGCTTCTGCTAAACTGGTATATGTTGATTCCTGAATCTGGGTAGCTGTTGTAGCATATTATGAAAAGAGATAAAGAGGGGATACTCTATTGTCTGTCAACTCAGATGCCTCATTGGCTAGGATTGCAGAGTAATCAGTAACGTTGCGAAAATATACCTCTTGAAGGATCACTTCTCTAGGAATCATCATGTCCTCCATGGCCATTGTATTGTAGGAGAGCTTTCCTTGTGCTACAAAAACACCCCTTTTATTGTGTTGAAGGAAAAGCCTTTGCACTAGGTTCTCCTATGCTTCAAAACTACATGATTAAAATCGAGTGAGATTTGTGTGCGTCTTTTACTACCTATTTGTAGATCACGTACAAGTCGTGGGTCTTGTAACCTTATGGATGAGAATTTTCCAACGGAACACAAATTAATTCAGTATCATTATCTATATTGAGCATGATCAGTGGGTGGTGGTGTAATTGTCATCACATATCTCAAATTTTCTCCTATCGTCACAATCGTTTTTCTTTTTTCATGCAATGAAACCTAGTACAAACAATTTAAAAATATCAATTTTTTTCATGAGTGATTAGTGCATAGTGTTCCTCTCGTCACAACTCTAAATTGTCACGAGGATATGCTCCGTGAAAATTGCGGTGAGGATTTTAGTTGCCAATGAGAAATGGCTTTGTGATGAGATTTTTTTCAGGGCTTAGTAACGTATAGGACTCTTGTTTCACCAAGGTCGTGAAGGGTCCTACAATGAAGCATTTTCTATTTGGAATCCATGGGCATGAGAAAAAATTCAAGCCAAATATTCTTCAGAGTGCTCGAAATTTACAAGGTTTTGTGGCAATTAACACCCAACATTGAAACCATTTATTACCAGGAATCGTGTGGGAACACAAGGACACGTATATCTACGAACATCGTTCGGCTAGGGGAGTCAGCATTGGAAATAATTGTTGAGTTCAAGAATTCAATCTAGGGAGAGAATTCAAAAACCCTGGTCCTCGGATGCATGATTCATCCATTTATAGGGTATGTTATGAAATTCCAAATTCCCCGACTCCTATCGGTGTTCCAAATTCACCAAAATAAAAATAAAAATGTGTACTGATTTACAAAAACATATGCAAATACACCTTAGACTTATAGGCGATATATGATCTTATTTGTTTAAGGGAAACTTCCCATTATTTTTGCAACAGTGTGGGGTCATTCTCGTGGGACCTATTTTGGATTCTGAGTTAGAGCCACATAATGCGTTGAGAATCGAACCTGCGTTAGGTGTAATATATTTTTATCGAAATACCACTGGATCATAGCCCAACCGAGATAGGTGCCACACGAACTTGAGAAGTGGGGCTTTTTTTTCCTACCCAAAGAGGTTTTATCTCAAATAATACTCACATAAATTCTCTGCTAGGCACTAATCACAAAAGCTCTGATTGCCACTATGACGCCTTTGTTACCAACTTGTCGGCTTATGCCTTTCAATTTCAAGTGACTTGAGTATGTGGAAGATACATTTTCTAAGATCGCTTATTTGGTACAAAATTGTGATAATTATTCTTGTAATTATTTAGTTTCCCCATTAAATGTTGTCTGAGATGAACTTGTAGGCCAATTTTTTAAACAGGCTATATGGTTCCGTTATAAGCCAACCCCTTGTAACGTACTTTTTATTTATTAATAAGTTGCTTTTGATTGATATGTGGGGAGTTATGACCCCAATTCTGAAGTAACACGTTGTTGGGTGTGTTAGTGTCATTATTTGCATACTGCCATCAGTGATCAAAAATAGTCTTTTCATATCATTTTAGGAGTCCCACTCAGAAATTTTTAATCGTTCCATTAGGTCATGTAAAAAATTCACTCGCTGATGGTAGCCCTAGTCATAAAACTTCACTCTCACTCAAATTTTGTACTTGCTAGCCCACCTTCATGTCTTGATGAGCATATTTAAGTCATGAGAGTCTATTTCATCATGTCATTATGTTAGTCAAAGTCACCATGAAGTCTAGTCATTCAAGGTCCCATTAGGTCACTAGGTTTCATTTTCGAAGGTTCAATGAAACACCATTTCATTTGCATAAGGTCAGCAAAAATAATAAGAGTGACCCAAATAACATCCCTTCATCATCTGAAAGGATTCATCAACATGTAAAGATGATCTCCAAGGAAGATTTCCAAAGCTCAAATTTTGCTTTCAAGTTATGATTTCCATTGTACAATGTAATTTTATTCAAAAAACAGAGATGTAATTTATTTTTATTTTTATGTAGTTTTATGTTCACTATATGTAATAAGTACTATTCCCAAGCTGCCAATTCAACTCCAAATGCCAAACTCCAACATCATCAACCTGCAAAAGAGAAAGTCAAAGTGCAAAAGAGTTTTTTTCTAAAAGTTTGAAAGGTTAAAATGAAACATTATAAAGTGGGTTTTGAATGAAAAGATTAATTTCACACAAGTATAAAAATCCCCCGTGACATCAAGAGAGACCTCATTTGTCTCTTACCACCATCGAGCATCCTCAGCAAACCAGGGTTTTCAAGTTTTTTGAGCCAAATCAGCAAAACAGAGGAAGGTGTTGCGTGTTCTCTTCTAGTGTTGCATGTTCTCTTCTCGCGCTGCACATTCTCTTATGGCACTACCCTTTCTCTTTTGGTGTTGCGCGTTTCCTTAAGGCACTGCGCGTTTGACCATCTTCTTCAACAATTGCTTGCAAAGACTCCAAAATTCAAAATCACCCTCAACTTCTTCAGCAATGATTCTTTACACTTCCAAACAAGCAAGTAATTTGCAATTGCTTCATTCCTCATCTCATCAAATAAATTTGGATGTGTGAGTTTGTTTAAGAGAAATTTGGTGTCTTCTTCAATTCAAAACCCTCGTATTCATAAAAAACCTAATTACACTTCATTTTCACTCCCTAAACCTTCATACCCTTCCCACATTACCATATTCCCTTTCCCAAATCCATACATTGACATTCCCTTTCCCTAAGCTTCATTTCCTTAAAATCCTAAACCCTAGGCTCCCAATTCCCTACACTTGAGATAAATACCCTATCCAAAAACACTATATATCCCTACTCCCGATCACATTCCATAATTCATAAATCCCTACCCTCATCTCATCAAATACCCTATCCCATTCCATAACCCTAAAAATCACATTTCACTATCATCACACTTCCCTCGGGTTTTGACACTAAGACATCATGACAGAGCAAGGAAACAGATCATACAGTGAGGGAGAAGAAACAAAGGGGAGGAGGCCACACAAAGGGGAGATAATACTCAGATTAGAGCCAACAAATGCAAGGGAAATTTTGGCATCTCCTATGACTATGACATGTTTCAAACGCGTTGGATGTTTTGAGTTCTGTGAGGAAATTCAGAGGATCCAACACCATGCTATGTTGACCAGAATTTTCATTGCTAATCTCCATGACAACCAAGTTAATTTAGCTGGTGTCACTTTCACTTTGTCAACTACCATTGGGCTCCCAAATGTTGGGGAGAAATGGTTCAAATAGTCATAATTGGATGAGAATTACTATGACCCTTTCATCAAACCTAGGTACAAGAATGAGAGAAAGAGGATATTTCCTTTCTCTTACCTCCTGGAGAGATATTCTCCCATGATGAAGATAATCATGAAATACCTTTAATGTGAAGGTATATTTTCTAGATTATATGCCTATCACATCCGACTACTCATGCACTTAACTAGGGTAAAGATGCTCAACATACCTTACTACCTTTTCTAGAGCATTGAAAGTATGGCATTCATTTTCCAGAAGAGAGAGTATGCACAACAAATGGATAGTATATTTCACAACTC
Organism: Pinus albicaulis; assembly: GCA_034641835.2. NCBI lineage: Eukaryota > Viridiplantae > Streptophyta > Pinopsida > Pinales > Pinaceae > Pinus > Pinus albicaulis. The sequence goes on along the minus strand of CM076584.1, from coordinate 1,576,550,220 downwards.
CCTCATCAAAATCATAGTCCTCCATCACCTCATACAATTTAACATTCCATGGGATTCATTCATAGTTGATGACATACTCACTGCTCCACCTATTCAACATGCCCAAAATGTGCCTTCATCACCTCATGCTTCCACTTCCATTCATCCATCTTAGCCCACAATACATTCATCATCATCAGATTAATCTTCTTCATATACTTCACCACCATCATCTCCATCCCACACTGAGACTGGATCACCTAGCAGAGCTGAGATTAATGAGCCTAAGCAGGCAAATGTGGCTGAGATAGAGCCATTGGAAAAAACATGCCAGAGGGGTAATAGGCAGGTGTTTGTTCCACATATTGTGGAAGGGGCCTTGCCTTCTTCACTAATAAAACAGGTACAAAAGGGAAAACAAAATATGGTAGAGGAGGATGTGCATGAGGCAGTCATTCATGACGAGGATGACCTCCATGAGACAGAACAAGATTTTGACCTAGTTAACCTAGATGAGGAGGATGATGATGAAATTAATAGTACAGTCATCAAGGGGGAGGATGCCAATATTAGAGAGATCCAAACTAATCTTGACAGGTCCAAATTTTTCATAGACTTCCTTAAGCAAGAAAACTAGTAGTTGAAAACAAAGCATACCATTGATGAGGCTAAATTCATCACTACTCAAAGGGAGGCAGAAAAAGCCAAGATTATGTTAGAAGAGACACTTGAAAAGCATGGTTTTCTTGAAGAACAAGATGAACAAGCTCCAAGAGGAAAACCTAGAACTAGAGGGCTAAAAAGAGCTCTAGCTCTAGAAAAACAAAAAGAGGTTGATCTTGTTCATCAACTAGCCCTAAATGAAAAACTTGCAGTGATAATCAATGAAAACAGGGAGCCATCACTTGATAGAGCAAACCAGCACTTGGAGAATCTGTTGGAGAAATCAAACAAAGACAGTGACCTACTGAGGAGGAAGGTCAAACATTATGCCCAAACGGAGCAAATTGCAATGGCCAAGCTCAAAAGAGCCAATGCAAAGATTGAGGCTTTGACCGTGCTTGAGGAGAAAATAAAAATAGATATACTTACAGAGGCTTCACTCCAAGCCTAGCACATCATCAACAACCATTTCAAACAATTTTGAAGATTTTTGGGTTGATTTTACAAATTTTGTGTTTTTTATGAATTTTTGGATAGTTAGGTCAGAGAGGCAAGTGTCAAACGCACAACGCCAAGGGCACTGCACTCTTTTTTGAGCCATCTTTTGAGCAAAAAGTCAACACCATTGGATGCCAAATGGTCCACACCTCTCATAAAACCACTTTACAAGGATTGGTTTGCTAAAAAAGTAGGTGCAAAAGGAAAAAAACCACCAAAAAATCATGTTTCTGCCTAATTTTTGGCCCTGCTGCTGTGCATTTAGTAGTCTTCGGATAAATGAATTTTGAAAAGGAAAATGACCTTCATTTTGAAAACTGAAGACAGATATATTGGAAACTAGACTTGAAGGGATTTACAACAAGCTATATTGTAGCCAATTTGGACACCTGTAGCCCAGTCAAAAATAGCCTGCAAGATGGAGGGCATGTTTGCTCAAGGGAGGGCGTGTTTACCAAAGAGAGGTTGTGTTTCACAGTTTGCTGATATTTTGAAATTTCATTGCAAATTTTGACTTTTGTCTTGAAAATCATGATTTCACTTATGTAATTGAGCATGGTAAATGTAAATATTATTTGGATAAGTTACCTAGGGGTAGATTCATGAGGTAAATGTACTCATCAAAGTTAAATGAATCAGTTTCAATGTAATTAGGGAGTATTCACTTAGAGATCCCTACACTCCAGCTTTCAGTTCAGAATTTTGTGGATATCATCCTCAACTCAGGAATTCGAAACCTGAGGATTAGTGAATGTAGTTTTGATTTCTATATCTTCCCTTTCTTCACTCTTAGCAAGGGTTGGAATTAGTTTGGATGCTAGTGTATTGATCAAGTGTAATCAATTTGGCTTGAAACTAATGAAGAATTGCAGCTATTTCCTTGGGATTCATGTGGTATGAATGTTTGGCATTGTTTTTCTCTGTGATCATTTGTATGAATGTTTTTGTAAGCCCATAAATGTTTCAAGTCTATTATATGGTAAATTTCAAGTTGATAGGCATAATGCATGTTTTTCATGCTCTATTTTGGGAAGTTTGTCATAATTTGTCCATTTTCTTCAGTTTAGGAAGAATACATCTCCTATGCTCTTCCTATCTCCTCATCAGTCTTAAACCATCTCACCAAATCACCTTTAAGTGCTAAGCCTTATACCTACCTTGCCCCATCGAATGGACTGCAATTCCGTCTCATTTGCCCTGACCTAGTCCCCTTGACCTAATCCTCTTTCAGGGTGCCAATCCTTTCCAACATTTCAAAGCTGGACAATGCTATTGTGGCGATTATTGGAAATTGTAAGTGAACTATGAAATCCTCATATGCATCATTTTTCTTTGTTAGATAATGTTCATCTCATGTAATATTTTGGATATGGTGAGATGAATGTAACAAACGAGTATATACAATGTGTATAAAAATTGTTGATTCATAGCTAGTAATCCAAGTGCTTGACAAATCTATGGTGTATGTCGTAGTAGCTTACTCCTTTAAGCTAAAGAGTCAGATGGGCATAAACAATGTTTGCAATTAATTCCATTGGTTTCGTTAATGCATTGTTAAACAATATTTTCATAAACCACTAATTAGTTGGTGAGATCTGCCTGAAACGTGTCATTGAGCCAAAAATACTCCCTTTTGCCAATTTTTGAAAAAAATGGCGGATGCAACGAAAAAGTCTGATTTTTTTTCTTCAGGTTTTCTAGTTCATTTTTTATTATTATTGTTCAACTATTTTTTGTCGAGTCAAATTTTAGATCCTCACTGATTTTTTCCAAATTTCCATCATGCAACACTGTTGTTAAGTGTAGTTAATGTCAAATTATTTTGAAGTAACTTTATATGAATTTTAGATGCCAGTGGATTTTATGGAAATTGTTTCTGTATTGATTTCTATGGAATTGTTGAAATTTTGGACTCTTTCGTAGAAAATTTTTGCAAATTGAAAACATATTCATGGTACTTAAGTCAATATCTACCATACTACCATATTCTGAATATTGTTGAAATTGCATGGAAAATGGTATTTTCTAGGACATAGAAGAAATGAAGATGGGATAAAAAGTGGTGTTTTACAAAACCCTTGAACTGTTAAAACATGCAGTGGCACTTCCCATTTCCATTGAGTATAGCATGGAATCACTGTAGCACCTAGAAATGTCTTGGGACATCCCTTGGAGATAGTGGGACATCTCGGGGATGGTAAAATGTCTATCTCTTACATCCCAGTGATGCCTTGAGACATCTATGTTTCCCCTCCCTGGAGTGAAGGGATGAAGGAAATGCAGGGGACATGTCCCTATGGACTACTGATAAATGAAACTACATGTTGTGGCTATGATACTGCTAATAGTGCATAAATTAAAACACTTGAATGCCTTAAGTCAAATCCTCGTAGGTATACGTCTTTCAAAAAACGATATTTTGGCAAGCATTTCTCCCCAAATACGAGAAGCATAGATTAAGTTTTCCATAAATATTCAATAACTATTGGACAAACGACATGACACTAAATTGATAAGGATGATAGAAAAATATCATGGGCTTTGAAAGAGTTTCAATCATGAATCTAAAAAAGGTTCAGATTCTTTTCCAAAGAAGGGTTCAAGAATCAAATTCTTTTCCAATCATGAATCCCTAAAAGGTCCAATTTTTTTTACCAATGGGTGTATTAGCAATTTTCTTTTTGAATTGGGGCATGGGTGGGTGTATTGGCAATTTCCTTTATGAATTGGGGCATACCCCACTCAGATGTTCAGTAGGTATGTCCTTTTAGGACTATTATTATCTTGGATTCCCAATCCTCAAAGAATATCGGTCCTTTTCAAACACTCTTGTCTTGGATACTTGTCCAATCCTCAAAGAGTGTTAGTCCACTTCCTATTTTGGATTTTCTCTCATCAAGGAAATCATAGATGCTTATTTAATCTTCCATTCGCCATTCTTCCTCCATGCTCTTCACTTAGATGTATGATTGTTAGTCCTGGCCTAGTGCATGACACATGATGAGGATAATACAAATGTGATGTTTATCATTACTCCCTATCAACTAGAGAGGAGATCCCTATTCCCACTTGATTTAGGGTATAGATCCTTGCTCCTTCACAAATAATAAGGAGACTTCATACTCCTAAAATATAGAGGAGATTCTCCATGTCAACCATTTGCGGATATAGAGAAACGAAGTCCATATATTTCTGAGAGGAAGGAGCATCTCTTACTCTCAGTGATGATTGGAAATGTCTAAATGCTTCTTTCTGAATATCATTTTGTCCATAAATAATTTTCCTAGCGTTTTTCTTGATTTTCCAAATAGAATTTTGCATACAATCCCTCGAAGTCTAGTTGTGGAAATATCTAGTATTTTTGTCAGCTTCATCAATCCACATTTGACGAATCTTTTGTTGCCATTCCTATGCTTGATGCAAAAGTATTTTCATTTTTTTGTCAAATTTTGCTAATTTATGTTTGGAAGCCTCCGAGAAGTAGTTTTTTGAATGTGGATCTTCCAAAGATTTAATATGGCCGTTGATTTGTATAATTTCTCTACTCCTTTCTTTTTTTAGATGACAAGCCAATAAACGAACTACCTATTTTAGCTTTTTCAACTTATAGAGAGATTGTCCATCGAAATTAATTTCCAATGCTCAGATTGAATTTTGTCTAGAAGTCTTAGACCATTAAGGTGAATTTTGGGTCTTTCAGCCAAAAATTGTTAAACTTAAAGGGAGCGGGTTTCCCTTTTGACATGTCTTCCAGACTAAAAAGAGAGGAAAATGATCAGATATTTGCAAGGGAAGAACCCATGAGCTCAAATTGGTGAGATGGTTAGCCAGACCTTTCTTCACAAAGAAGTGGTCTAGTCTTTTTGAAATGCCATAAGATCCCCATCTACCATTCCTCCATGTGGGTCCAATTGTGTCAAACTTAATATCTATAAAAGACTTTCGGAAAAATAGGTCCTTGAAGTGTGTTGCGAGAGAGTCTGGGTTGTTTTGACATCAATTTTAAAGATTATCTCCATGTTTAAAAATTTTAGTCCATGCTAATATTTTCATAAACTAACTCCAATTTAAATGTTGAAATTTCTCCCATCAAACAGATGCTTATCTTTATGAGATGTGAGATGTACACACACTCCCGCCTACTTGTTGGATCATTAATTTGTCTAAAAAAAGAACACTTTCCCAAATGGTAAGGGGCAACAATGGGAATATGAGTTGTTGGATCTAGGACCTCAACAGAGATTGATCTCGTGCCCTAATAGAAATCTAGGGTTAGCATCACCGTGTGACTTAGAAAAGACGGATAGTTGGGCGTGGCACACTTAGGGAAAGGTTTTTCAACACTTTGTGCTCATGTCTAGGTTGTGAACAATGGGCTTGCCTCATGGCGCTTGCAGTGGAGAGTTTGATAGAACTTATGTGAATGCATATAACAATTAGTTGGCTCTGTTTGTGGTGAGATGATCTTATCAAATCTTCTATTCCTTCGGTGTACCTTTGCAACGTTAGGGGTAATTTCTAGTATATATATTAGTTTTATAAACATTGTTACGTTGTGCTATTAATAATGTATTTTTCTAAATATTTTTATATTATTAAAATAAATTTACGCGATAATCGTTTCCTCTTTGGGTGAGGGGATAGTGGTAATAGAAGACATTCGTTTTCATCATCCTTGGAGCAATTAAAATTGGAGACTTGTGCTAGTTCACCCCTCCAATAGGAGACATTGCAACACAACGAAGATAAAATCTCTTCCTATTCTTCTTCTTTCTTGTTGAGGATTCATAGAAAGACAAATTCTTCTTGCCGGTTTTTCTCATATCAATGGTGACGTCAAGAAGAGGAAGGAGGGTAGTTTCAAATCGATCAGGTGTTTGAGTCCTTCAGAGAGATGGCAGGGAGAAGCCCAAGATAGGAATCGTGTGGAATGCAGTGAAGCAATTTGTCAATGGAGGAGCCTTTGGTATGCTTTCCATGTGTGCCATCCAGCCCGTGGACATGATAAAGGTGCGCATTTAGTTGGGTCAAGGTTCGGGTTATAATGTTGCAAAGAACATGCTAAGGGACAAGGGATTTGGTGCTTTTTACAAAGGGTTATTAGCTGGTTCGTTAAGATAGGCAACCTATACACCAACACGTCTTGGATCATTTAGGATATTGACAAACAAATCAATTTCCATTAATGATGGGAAACCACTACCTCTCTATAAGAAGGCTCTTTGTGAAATTACAACAAGAGCTATTGGAGCATGTGTTGGAAGTCTTGTAGATTTAGCTCTCATTCGCATGCAGGCGGATGCAACTCTGCCTGTTGCGCAGCGACGACATTACAAAAAATCATTCCATGCACTATACTGTATTATTGGTGATGAAGGGGTTCTAGCCCTATAGAAAGGGGCGGTTCGAACAGTTTTCTAAGCAATGGCCTTCAATATGGGCATGCTTTCTTCTTATGATCAGTCTGTAGAATTATTCAAGGACACCATGGGCCTTTCTGAAGCTACAACTGTGGTTGGTGCCAGTGTCGTTTCTATTTTTTTTGCATCTACATGTAGTCTGCCCTTTGATTATGTGAAGACTCAGATACAAAATATGCAATGCGATGCCAATGGGAAGTATCCATATTCAGTCTCCCTGTACTGTTTTGTGAAAACATTCAAAGTAGGGGGATCGTTTAAGTTCTAGATCGGGTTTCCCGTTTATTGCGTTTGAATTGCTACCCATGTAATGATGACATGGATATTCTTATATTCATTCATTTTTTTCATCCTCAAAGGATATGCACAACCTTGTCCTACTTCCCTGAACCTTAGTTCTTCTCCCACCTGTCATTGGCACTCGAATGATGACGGGGTGTGGGTTTTCTTGAATCTATTTTCACTCTGCAAATTGACGTTTTGCTTTATTTCTATTTTCCTATAATATGTAGTTTGTTCAGTGAATAAACTCTAGGCTGTTGATTTTTGTGTAGCTTGGGAGGTACTCCAAGCCCTAGGGTTCAGGGATTTGAGGGAAAAGCGCCATAAGAGTCGCTTGTGGGCTTGGAACCCAAGGCGTGTGAATTTCGCAGTGCAGGAAGATCTGAGGCCCAACCTTGTGATGCTTCTAGAAATTGCGACTTTGACAAATTCTCTGGTAAAGGAAATGGCTTCTGGATTAGTGAGAATAAATCTGGAATGCGAGAGAACAGTGAACAAAGAAAATTTGTTTCAGGAACCCAGATGGACCATGTATTGCAATGGGCGTAAGGTTGGTTATGCTATGAGGAGAAGTTGGTATGAGTCTAAACATAAATAGATTGGATAGATAAATTCAAGATGCAATATTCCTTTTGATGGATCTAAATTGATCGGATCAATTTAGTGTTTTTCCAGTCGATCAATCCAAGTGGGACCAAAGTGAGTCATTTAGTGTTTTTCCAGTCGATCAATCCAAGTGGGACCAAAGTGAGTCATGTCCCATTGAATTGAATGGCGAGTCATGATTATGTATAGATACTATAAATAAAATTACTTGGCAGATTGTACTTTCAGAGGAGGAATTGAAATCATGTTTCTATATCAAGTAACAGTGTACCCTCTTATTTGACGGAGCTTTTGCCTGCTCTTATCCCTTCATGCGACATGCGAGTTATTATGTAGAAAGGGAACACATCTGAATGGATAACGAAAGTACGATGCTGAAATAATCAAGAGGGCAGGGATTCAATAATAATAGTAGGGGCATTTCACTCCTTTATCCTGTTTTGATTGCTTACTCTGTGTATAGGGGTGATCGGTCAGGCTCTATACACTCCTATCCCTTTCTTCTTTCACTACTCACGATATATAGTTAATTGGTCTCTCCCTTCTTTCGCACTAATCTCATGATTATATCATTATTTACGTAATAACGAAATCAACATAACTCTATTGCTTCATGATAGATAGATAATTGGCCTCTCTCTCTTCTTTCACACTAATCTCCCGACTTTGTAATGATGTGCATAGTAATGAAATCAACATACATCTCATTTGAGCATACTTTTATCCCTGCCTTCCAACCATCGATAATGACCTCTCCATCGGACGATCTGCCTCCCTACACCCATCAATAGGTCGAGTGCTACAATGACCTCTAGGATATCCCTTAGGGAGAGCATTACTTGAGTTCATAATAGGGATAGGCTTATTTCTTGAGTCAAGGCCGTTACTTTCCTCTTTAATTAATAGTAGGAACATCGTGGGAAGAAGAATGAATTGACTATTTGGGAATGACTCTTTCCCACTTCTTTTCCCGATAATCCATCTCCAAATATAATCTCACAAGAGTTGATAATTTCTTGATAGATAAAGGAGTTGAATGCTTATTGTATTAAATGATCGCCCGAAAGTGAGACAACATAAAGGCTAGCACAACTTTGAATCCCCAAATTACATTTGAAAGTGAAATTATCTTCTTGAAGAATGACATTTAAACACTGCTAAGGGGGGATAAGCTAATATTATGCAATTACTGCTTGCTTGCTTTTCGTTCATTACGACATTGTTACTTGCTTCGTTTGTTACTCGCTGGCTAATTATTTCTATGATTTGAATTGCTCATTACCTGCCAAATATTTTTGTTCCGTGTGACCATGACTATGGAAACTGCTCCTTCCGTTTCAAGCCCACAAAAGAGGGCTCTACCTACCCTCTTGACTACTAAGCTAGATCGTTTCCCACAAACCGCTTGAAAGGCATCCAAAAGCACTTTCATTTCATATGTGTAATCCGGAACAAGAAGGGACAATCGATCCTATTCTAATGTATTATAGAGATATCAATGACTAAAATCCTTGTGCAACATTGATTGTTGTGGTGTCACTTTACAGTAACTAATTTTTCTATTTTTGTGGACCAGCTCATGCCATTACTTGTGGCCCCTTTTAACAAATTTCTTTTGGTACACTGATTATGTTGGGCTAAAATTTGGCTAACCTCTTTGAGGGACCCAATGGTCCTGACTCCCATGAAAAACACCCATAGCATGTCAGCCATGAGGAAGTACAGAAAATAGTTGAGTCTTTCACCTAGTTAATTAGAAAAATGGAAACCAATATGTTTTCCCTCACATTTCACATATCCCCCATTTTCAAACAATGGCCCTTTTTTAGAAGCTTTTCCATACAGTGGTAGTTGATTATTTCTCTAATGATTTCTTCGGAACCTTTGAGCATGTAGGTGTTTCCATTCTCTTGAAAACTCATGTAGAATTCCAAGAAATCCATGGTGATAGGTCCTAGTGTTCTTCCCCATTCATCACCCAAAGGAATATCACAGCCACACATTTCAATGGAAAACATGTGGTTTCCTTGTGAGGGAAGACATACTGGTTTCCATTTTTCCAATTTAGGGAACAATTCCTTGTAAGCAAGGAGGAAGAGGTGAGAATAATACTAGGTGACAGGTGGCAAGTGGGAATGTATTGCAGTGTATTTGTAAACATCTAATTGTAACTCCCGTATTTAGGATACAAACAACCACCAATGACACCATTGATTTCTCTGTCAATTGACTTCATTATTTTTTTGATTTTATGTACTACAATATATCTGCATTTGTGGCATTCCTCTTTTGTAGTCTTCCTTTTATTTTTTAAATGCCACTTATATTACTTACACTTATGCAGTTAGTTAAACTTGTTATCATCATCTTATTTTCATAAGTCTTCTCATCTTTATTTGTAAGAACATATAAGATATTGGGCAAAATCTTGCCATATTTTAGTAACTGTTTAATCTATTGTCAACTTATTAGCACAAGCTAATGTGCATATTTGACCCATCCAAGCTAATGTGAGTTGAGGTTGGTAACTTAAGTTCCTTTTCCAATTGAAGCAAGAAAAGGTTATTTTGGTTGCCATTATCAATGACCATATACGCTAGTTCGTGCTTGATTTGACAGTTCTATGTACAATGAGATTCCTTGTTGCTGACAAGGCTAGATTTGTGCATTAGCATCAAGTGTGGGTTAATGTAGTTGGGATTGCTGACATCAACCTCTCAATAATTCTTATAAAGGAAGTATTTTTCCTTTTGGAGCTCTTTTGGCCTAAATGTTTGACATTCCTCATTGGAATGGGAAAGCTTCCAATGATAGGTGCCATATTTCTTCTTCCCACAGTGGGTAGAGGATATGGAATTGGTTTATTTTTTGTTCTACAGTCTACCCAATATTTTTGGGATGAGTAATTAATAGAAAGAAAATGAGGACGAAATTCCCTTCATCCACAGCTTCTTGAACCACCATATATTTGTTGATATTTCTAGGTTTTGCATTGCAAGATAATACCCCAACTTATTTAAATAATGTCTGCTTGTGGTGTTATAGTACCAAGCAATTTCATCATTGGATTCACTTAAACGAATGTGGGCCTTACTTTGCTTCATGTCCCAAATCCTGTGCTTGGACCCATCCCTATCTCCAAATTTTCATTCAATTGACATCAACATTTCTATTAAGTGTGCATTGACGTGTTTCTGGAATTTGAACAATAAGTGTCTTTGGCAGGAAGACATTGTCCCCACAACCAACTATTGCATCTGTGCCAATTTTGACCCGTGGGCTTGAACCCAACTTCCATGCTAGGTATTGTCCAACTATGAGAAAGGATAGAGTTAAAGGCTTCCATTGGTTTGATACATTCTGGTATTTTTCTGGCGATTGCAGATCCAATTCGAGATTGAGAATTTTGAGGATTGGGCTTTAAGAGAGGGGTGCATATTTTTGTTATTTTGTTTTTGGTTTTTATGCATTTTGGTGCTCTATGGGTTGCCTAGTTTCAAATGGATTGGTTTGGATCATAAGTGGGTAGGTCTTGTCCAAATCAGTTGGTGGTTTTACCACCCAAAATAGTGGTCTTGTCAAGGTCTTCATGAGACGCAATCTAGAAATGAAATATGATTGCAGAAAAATTCAAATCAATAAGCATAAAGACACTCAAAATACTAGACATAACTCTTAGAATAGCACCAAGTTGAGTGATAGGAGCCCTTACAAATTGGGAGGTGAATAACTTGCTATAGATTTTAGTAAATGGTTGTAGATGATAAAGTAACTTGCTGTTATGCACCTCTAGATCTGAGAAATGCAGGAAGATGTGGAAAATAATAAGCTAAACCACCCCTTGGGGGCCACCCACAAGTGTAGAGGCACTTTAAAGTGTTGGATCTATGGGTAGAGAAGCCAAGGTAATGAATAGATAATAACAAAAAACATCCCATCATTGAGAGTAGATGAGTAAAACTAATGATAATACAATTGATTACTCTACAATTGGGGTCAAATCCCATAGGGTCAAAACCCAATTTTATTTTTATGTAGATTTTTTTTTTATTTCTAGCAAGTTGAAAATTGTCTATCACTTCAAATGATGATAAAATATAACACGGAAGTGAAGAAAAGAAAAAGGATCATGAATACATACCTTTTTGATCAAATCCTTGAATGAGGGTTTCACTTACATAATAATTAGTAACACAACATTTGTTGTTAAATATATATAAATAGGGGACATGCAATTAAAAAACAATAGTTTAGGGGAAAATGGCACATATATTGCATTAAAAATTACAGTTGTTACATCCAGGAGCCAAAAATTAGTCAAATAAGAGTTTCTTTCCTACAAAAGAAATAACAGTTAACACTCCCACATATTACCTAAAAATGGCAATGTTGGACAACAATTACATAGTCAAACTTGATCTAAATAGTATATACAGAAATTTCATCCAAATTGAACGAAGTGTTCATCTCATGAAACGTTGCCCAACTGTGTCACTTCTATAAGTAGGAAGGGATTGTTAGACAGATAACATCCCACAGTTCTACATGCTTCTCGAACCATCCATTTTCCCCCAAATAGAGCATTATTCCAATGAACACAAGAAACAAAAAAATTAAAGATTAAAACCGAGATTAATATTAATGGCCTTGAAAGATAGATTCATAGTTCCAATATGCCATACAATAACCACTCATTAGACAAATGAAATGAAATTGATCCTTTGTCACCAAAATATTGTGAAGAACCAAAAATATAAGTACTTCAGTTTTAAAATACGAATGGGATTTCCCATATCATGACACTTCTAGGGCCACCTTGACTCATGGTCTCAAACATTCCACTCCCTGTTGAGATGACTTTCCACTGAATGAATTGTCGGATCTTGTCATAGAATTCCTTGGTTCAATAGTGCCCTTAAATGGTATCTCATGAGACCATTTCCAATCCTTTCAAATGGAGTCAAGACTATCCAGATTATTTACTTAGCTTGAACAAACATTCTTTGGGAATCATCAATATATTGTGGTAGAATCAATCAATTTCTTGAAGTCTTTCAGAATGACAAGAGCTTGCCACAACAACCACTTGCCTGTGTTCTTGTCCCACAAACAGTCATACATATGAAAAGGCTCTCTTTCACAATGATTTCCCCATAAAGAAAGGAACTTGCAAAATTTGTCCTTAATATGCTGAGAAAGACCAAATTAATTAGACAAACAAGTTCCATACTTGTTGATAATCCATATGGTGTCACTGCAACTGCGAAGATACTAACTAACAGTTTCCCCATATCTGCTTGATAATGCATGAACAAAGATCTTAAAGGTTTCAAACACACTTGACTATATGGCAAAGACAATAAGGGCCATCCTTGCCACTTATGTACACAACATTTAGAGCATGGTGTGATGCAAGTATCTAATAATGATTAATTTTGCATTGCAACACATGACTAATGATTAATTTTACAACAATGTCAGTTCTATGTGCACACATATCGATCAGGCCAAGCCTTCCCACTTCTCTAAGTACAGAGGTTTCAAGGAAATAGAGGTGATACCATTTTCGTACCCTACTTTAAAATGTTTCCTATTGACTAAGTGCCTAAGGGAGGACGAAGTAGCCTATCCCACCCCATAGGCTATAGTCATTGATAAAGGGGGAAACCCATTATCCAATGTTTTGGGGCAACATTGGGTAAATTTGGGGTAGCTGGAGCAAAAAGGTAGAATTGGGGGCTACACTTATAATCCCTCACATTAAATTAGGAAGAGAGGGCCCCATGATGAATCTATAAATAAAGAGATAGAGTCATTTTCTCATCGTCGATTTGGAATGGACTATCTTTGTTTTCTTGGAGCTGGAGTTGTGAGAGTTTTAAGACCCCTTTCTTCTCTTGATTAGTTTTGGTGGAGGTGATCCCACCCTAGCTAATCTCCCTCTCTCCTTTACACCTCTTACAACATAATATTTTGGATCATCTATGATTCATTTTGGCAAGCAGGGAAACACATTCTTAGTGGTTATTCTTGGTAAATAAGTCCTATTCAAGACATCGGAGGTCTTTCTATGGGATGCCTGGCCACCATTAGTTTGTCTAGGCAGCAAGATCTTCTCTCTGTGATCTATCTGTAGTGTACCCAAGCTCAGAACCATTGGTTAAGGAAAGGTAAGGCTGCGAGGGGTCCTCTCTGAGGCACTGAAGCCAAACAAGAGGTAGCGAGGTTGTTCTCAACCAAATAGGAGATTAGATAGTTATTAGGTGGTTTTTAGGGCCTAGTCTGAAGCATTTAGGGCATCACCTGTATGCAGCCTTCCTCCTGAGTGTATTTAGGGCCGCAACAGATATCTCTTTCAGGGGTCCGTGATCACATGAAGCTTTGAAACCACTCCCCAACAATTACAGGCAAGTTATTGGATAACGAAACATCCCAAGAAGACCTCCAAGACTTGTATTTTGTTGACATGATGCAGCAACATGATCAACTCTCCAACTGTAGGTGAAATTTGGTTCAAAAGGGGACTGTCATAAGATCTAACCAGCGATTTGACTAGGTTAAGAGACTACTCCAACCACAGATGGAAACTCCACTTAGAAAGGGCTGTCACAAGCTGTTCTTAACAACAAACAAGTTTGGAGGCAGCACAGTTAGACAGTGATTTGTTAATTAGTATATTACCAACTAAACTTGGATAGTGCTAGTGTGGGTTACAGTTGGAATACTGATCTATTGAATATTGACATTACAGTTAGAATTATATTGGTGGATTATTGGTTGTATAGGTCTACTATTCATTAGGCAGTTAGCCCTAACTTGTGGTGGTTTTCTCAAGAAACATATGACTGTTAAATATCTCTTATATCATTAGTGAATTATATAGAAGGGTACTTATTGTTATATGAGTTGATAAATGTGAACTGTTGTTATGATTCTTTTCATGATTGGTTGAAAACCCTACATAAGGATTGAACCCCAAGGCCAAAAATTGCCTAGGGACATTACATACTTCCATTAAAGAAACAGTAAAAAATGCATTTCAATATACTTGGATCATAATCTATAACCAAAGACGTTGTATTGTGAAATCCATGAGAGGTTGGGGTAGGATGATGGCCCGCAAAAGGCAGAAGGGAGCTGCAGCAAGGTAGGCTTCAATAGGTGTGTGTTGCTATTGAAGAGGATCTCCATAATGTGTCCCTATATGGCGAGGATGCATGGTAGGACATAATGGTTCAGAGGGAGGTGAAGCAGAGGGGAATATATTTCCAAGGGTGCCTGAGTTTGTTTCAGGGTGCAGTGGATTCATAAGGGAGATGAGGGCTCAAAATTATATTTTGAATTTTTGAAAAGAAAAGTGGCAATGAACAGGATCTTAGATTGCTCCATGCAAATGGTTCTTTTGTCAGCACTCCAGTTGACATTAGAGGTATGTTCAAATTGCAATTTCAAAATATTTTTCTCCTTATACCGTGATGGATCATGTAGTGGCTGCAAGAAATGCTTATTGTAGGGTCAATCCTCATAAGGTTTTTATTGGTGACTAGAGCAGGTTAAAGAACGATGACTTCTCAAAAGAGGAGGATTTTGTAGCACTTAGCTACATGAAGGATGGCAAGTATCTAGGTATAGAATCTAGATGGCATTCTGTGTGAATTTTACAAGGCCATGAGCCATGTTAGTGACAATTTTTGTCATTTGGAAAACACATTCCCAAAAAAGCAGCCACAAACAGAATTGGTGATTGGAATCCAATTATATTGCTTAGTGTGGCACACAAGATCATGGCTAAAACAGAGACTCTAAGGATCTAGGCAATGCCATGGAAGGTTGTCTAACGATAACACAAGTTTTGTGTACAAACAAGTAATCTCAATACCATGGTTTCAACATGTAAAACCTTCAAATGTGCACAAAAACTAGCCAGCAACCCCTTTTATTTGAAATTTCATTTGACAAAGATTTTGACTGAGTGGATTGGACTTTCATTATTGAGATGTTGACTCTTGGTTCACATTGTGGTTGTCATGAATTTGTGAACTCCAGCCTAATTTTTCCGTACTTTGTAAATGATTCAGGATATGTGGCTCTGTCTCTCTGAGAATGAGAGGTTATATGATTTTAGCAATGAAGCAACTCTTGTCTGGCAAGAAACCAATGTACCTTTTGCAGTCTGGGGCCCAAACAGTGTTCGAAAACATAGAACAATTTACCATCCTTCAGAGGTATTTGAGATAATTCAATGTAAATTCTGGTTTTGGTATATATAACTTTTTTTTTTTGGTTAATACTTGTAATGTGATCTTACTTTCTACCATATTAAATTTTGGACTATTTGATTTGAATATCATTTGGCATATAAGTTGTTAATATAAAACACTTGGATTGTTTGACTTGGTGGAGGCTAGAACAGGTTTTAGCATATTGAAGTATAATGGTGTATTTTTTGTATTTATTTCCAGGCTGTAAAGCATAATGGGAGTGTGTATGCTCATGTCTTCTTTGCTCGTTCAGGATATGCTCCAAATCCTAGTGATCCTGAGCATGATCCATCTACTAATTTTAAGAAAAGCCACCGTAAGTTTGAATGTGGATGCAGATTACACTTGAGAATTTTCATATTTTTGGACTACAATTGCACCCTTTGAAGTATGTTGCTGTGGATTGAATTGAAAAGAATAAGCATGCTGTATGTTTTCTTTGCTAGATTGTGTAGCTATTGTTACATATCTTCCAAAGCCAAAGGTATATAAGCATAAGAGCCTGCTGAGTGGTGGTGCAGTTGGAGACCAGGATGGATCAGAAATTGAAGTAAAGATATTTTTCTTCTTACCAGACATTTGTTGCCTGGAATATTGATTGTCAATATCTGTTACAAAATTCTGAGCATTTGCGGAAGAATATGTCGAGTGTTCAGTTATAATTATTTCTTTTCTTCATGATTCAAGAAATACTCTTTGGTAGTTTGTGTAGAAGGTCAGAATTAAAGGTTATGAATCTGCCCCTCAGTGCCTTCACTAGCCATAGCATTCCCTTGGCACTAAAAATTGCATGCCACAAATCAAAAGCCATGATTTGGTTAGATCGCATAGAGAAGCAATATGAATTGCAACAGAGCCTCGAATCTCGAAAAGGATGTCAACCAATACATTCAAAAGAAACCTAATCTATATTGTAGACAAACCAACAAATAATTCCAAGAGGCATAGGATTCTGACAGATGATTGTTTGTCAAGATTCTGACCATATTTCAACGCTGCTATACGATATCTAAATGGTTGCATCCCACATTTGAAACTACACTGTTCTCTTTAGATTCTGGAGCATAGAAGTGTGTCTTACCCACTGAAATTCATCATTACAATTTAAATAGCATCCTCCTTTTGGAAATCGGGGTAGCGATTTATTAGTTAAACAGGGTACGGGCTCCACATTCTACATGTAGCTAATGTCAAAATCATAAATTGCTTCAAAATTCAACCAAGAATGTGCAAAAGGAAGTATAAAATGATTCTTGCTTCCTTTAGAGACTATAAGCAGAACTGTTCTTTGCAAGTATCTCGCAACAGATAAAAGGACCTGCATGTTTCCTACAAATGCTTGCAAGGGAGCCTGTTACCATTGCTTCATAATAGGAGCGGATCAGTTCAAAATTCATCGATACAAAATATAGATGAATATCATTTACAAAGTTGTACATTAGCCATAAGTTGATAACAATGGTTTACAAAAAGGAGAATCCACATATAAAAGTCTTAATAGAGTTGTAACCAAATGGAACTGTAGTTGAAT
This sequence comes from Pinus albicaulis, assembly GCA_034641835.2. NCBI lineage: Eukaryota > Viridiplantae > Streptophyta > Pinopsida > Pinales > Pinaceae > Pinus > Pinus albicaulis. Next base: position 1,576,532,980 of record CM076584.1, on the reverse strand, counting down.
ATTCAAGAATGCACTTCTATTCCTCATTTGCTGCTAGATTTCACTAGTTTCTTCCTTGGTCCCATTTGACCTCTGGTTTTCTTCCTGAAAACTACTATCAAGGATCTTGCTACACATATTACTTTCATGGTAGTCCTGAAACCTGCAACATAATGAATATTCTTGTTATATAAACCCCTAGTACATAGAAAACATAATTGCAGCGAAGCCAACATCCTTCATATCTACTACCCCACAAAGATAATGATAAGCAAAAACCTCTTAGTATTTACACTTCCTTCAGAGAGTATAACATCAAGTATATAGAAATTAAAAATATAAACCAATAAAAATACAAAACCAATAAATCTAATACAAAGATTGTGATTTACAGAAACCAAGGTACAAACCTAGATTAACAATCGCAGTATCCTTGTGGCTTTCCTCATGGCCAAGTGGTGTCAAAGATTCCTTCTCTGGAACTACCATGCCTATAAACCCTTCATCCCATTCTTCCAAGTATGCGCTCGACAACCATCTGTAATTCCAGCACACATACCAGCCCCAATGGATACCTGCCTCAACTTATCACCATGTGGAATGCAAGGACCGTGTCCAAACAATGGGGTAGCTGGCACATTATATACTCCAGCCGCAAGATTTGGTACATCATGAGTCCATTGATGAAAATCTCCATCACTAGTTACAGAAATGAAGTCTTTTGGTGGGAGTGAAAATATTAAAATATTATAAGAATCACTGCACTCAATATAATCGAGTATCCATCCTTTCTCTAGAAACAGTTTGTACAAATCCACACTTGAATTTCTAAAATGTATTTTTTTTGCACTCATGTACGTGGATATGAATACACAGTAGAATGAGAAAGAGTGGATTCATTAATTCATTAGATGATGCAATATCTCATTGAGTCATTACGTAGTAGGAGAAGAGGATTACATTGCATCTCCCAAATACGAAACTAACAACAACCACATTTAATACTATAGTAAATGCCTCATAACTGTGTCTTCTATTTGGTAGCTCACTTTCACAAATTTTCAAGGTGGTGACTAGTTAAAATTTGTATGGCAGCTATCAATGTTCTTCGTTATCCTCTACTACAGGTTGGCTTCTCTTTTGGCCGCTTAATCACTTTGATTCAACAACTCTACCATGAACAAAAGTTATACATTTTGACATCTCTGTTGGCAACTACCCACTCACTCACGATATCTTTAACTTGATTCTTTGGTTATTCAACAGATAATATCTACCCATGTGATGACAGGCTTCACAAAAGGAAAACCTAAAAAGTTCCTACACTTAGTGTCACTTCATGAGTTGAGAAATCGATTTGATATCATCAATTCTATGATTCTTTGACCTGCCTTTTGCAACATTTTTGTGGGTTTTTCCTTGTGCTATTAATTCACATGGTTCTCACAGTTTGATTGCATACATATACATAGTCCCTTTTGTTGATATTTTGTGTATTTTGGGTAGCATCAGTTGTGCTCTAGCTCCCAAATTTTGTGGAGGGACTAGAGTACACTAGATCCACAAGACTCAGAAATTGATTTGGGAAATTTCATCTAGTTTAAGTCACATTAATTTTCTTAAGTCACATGGATCAAGCAGCCTTTTAATCTCAATAGTTGATGGATGATTTAATCTCGACTGTTGAAGGGTTCAACGAAAAAATATAAGAGAAAGGCTTGAGGGTTAGTTGAAGACACACTTTTTTTGTAGAACTGAGGAATAGATATGGAATTCTAGGGCGGGTTTGCTAAGAATTTCCAGAGGGATTTTCTGCAGTGAGGGGTAGTATTGGCCAAGGGAATTTTTTGATTCCAGGGCCAAGAAACAACAAGAGGCAAGAGGAGTAGCAACAAGGACAACATAGAAGGGCTTCAAAGCCACACAGTCCAACAGGGACATCGCAGAGGCAGCTAGGGCCATGCAGGGATGATGCTGACTTAGCAGAGGCAGTACAGGGGTAGCGTAAACCCTCCAAGGGTGACGTAGGCCCTCCTATGGCCACGCAGAGGCTGACGCAGGCCTTCTAGGGCAACGTTGGGGCTTCAGAAGCTGCACTGAAGGTTTCTAGGGTCAGATCCGAGCTGAGTCCTGTAAATCCCGTTTAAGGGTGTGGATCAGTCAGATATTTGGCACTAGATCATCAGGTTAGCTTCAGATCTGATATCTTTTATTCTCTGTCAGGTTTTTCAAGTGCGGAACCCATATTTTCTGTACTCAGAACTGCTTAATAATAAACCCTCATATCCGCTGAACCGGTTTTCCCGCTTTGGGTTTTTCCGGGGACTTGTGTTCAAAAATCCATGTGTCATTTTGTTGCATGAGCGTATTATTCATTAAATTATTTGCATGTGTAGGCTTTAGTTGTGTTTATTTTCGGTATTTTTTGAGGCTAAATTCTGGAAATAACTTTTGTTAATTAAATCAAGTAGGAGAATATAAACCAATACACTGCAGTAGAATTTTCACATGGTATCAGAGTGATAGCAGATCAAGCTGAATCTCCAAAAATCAGCTGAAGAAATACTTTTCTGTAGGGTGGTAGGAGAAGCCTAGATCCAGAAAGGGCATCTTGAGAGCAGGAGGACGTAGATCCAGAGGAGGACAATGCTGAAGCTGCAGAAGGCCTTCAGACTTATGCAGAACCTTCCCAGGCAGCGTAAGGACTACGTCACCCAATCTGGGGTTACACAATCCACTTATGAGCAGCACTGGGACTGCGCTAGGCCAACCAGGAAGATGCAGTCTAGTCACTTATCCTGTTGCAAAATGGTTTTGCCAAGATCCAAAAGCAGTGCTTCAGATCTTCAACAGTGCTGGTGGGGTAGAGACTCTGAAGGTGCAGAATTGTGCCTAGCTAAGGAAACAAAGGCTAGAGGAAGACAATTATTCAGCAGATCTGAGCTAAACAGTTATGGGATACGATAAGGAGGATCGAAGAATATTGTCCGTTTGTGTTTTGGTGAAGGATTTTCGGAAGGGAAATCAGTTTTCAGTGGAAGCAGTTACTAGAGGGTTTCTAGTCACCAAGAAACCCATATCCAAAGGGAGAAGTAATGTTTCTATCAGATCTGAGAAAAGATGGCTCAATATGGATTGAGGGATCAAGATAGATTGGACGACATGTCCAACTATGTTATCTGGAAGGCCAAAATCCTCTCAGTTATGAATGAGTATGGTTCCAAAAATCATGCAGAGAAGGTTCTTGTTGTGCCAACCGACATAGATCCACTCAAGAAGTATGAAGAAAATCAAGCGCGAACAAAGAGTTTGATCATAGATGAAGTCAATGACCACGTGATTCCTCATATTGCTGGTAAGACTACAACAAATGACATGTGGTCAGCCTTGGAGTCAATGTACCAAGGAGGTTCTATGCAAAGAAGAATGCTTCTTGAGAATCAGATGCGTATGTTCCAAATGATGAAGGGTGAAGAGATAGATCCATTCCTCTTTAGATTTCAAGCTATCTGAGACCAACTGATTGGCTTGGGTGCTAATCCAGATGAAGGGCTTCTAGTGAGGACAACCCTAAATGCTGTTTCTGACAAATGGGAAACATTTTTCAAGAGAATTCTGGGAAGGGAAGTGTTACCATCATGGCAGATATGTGGGCCATTCTCCGCCAGGAGGATATCAGGAGGATCACCAAGAAGCAGTCTATTAGTGAAGGAAGCGGATCAGCCAAAGTGAAGAAAGAAGAGGAGGAGGATGCAACCCTTGCATCAAGGGAAAAGAAGCAAGGGAAGAAGGGCCTCTCCAAGGTCCGATGCTTTAACTGTGGTGATCTTGGTCATTTCGCCAGCAGTTGTCCTAAGAAGAAGGACAAAGAAGCTTATGATTCCAAAGCTGCAATAGTAAATGATGATGGCTCTGATGATGGATCAACCATGAGTGCTCATGCACCTCGAGAGCATTAGGGGAATTTTGAGGTCTAAAATGGGCCTCCTAAGGAAAATGTACAATCAAAATTCAATTTATGAGAGCCAATCACATTTTAGGGGATGAGATCATCCCTAATGGTTGAGGTGGCATTGCTTGAGTTAAAGGTACTTAATTGTCACATTCTCAATGGTGGATAAAAACTCATGGTTAACCATGGTAGTGCTCTAAGTACTTTTAAAGTCATAGAGTAAAGTACTCATAATAAATGTCATTTCACACTTTTTGAATAAAATATTATTATTGTCAATTCATATTTTTTGAAAGAAACAATGATATCCCTACACATTCTTCATGCATTTACACTTTTCAATAAATATTAGATTAGATTATATTATTTTTATATATTATATTAATTACATGTTATTATACAATTTAAATAATATAAATTTTAATTAATAGTATATTCTATAATTAATAATTTAAGAATTTATATTTATATTTTATTTTAAGTTACTTAAGTACAAAGGACAAATGCATTAGTTGTACAATGATAATGACTATTTTTTGAAAAACTCATTTTTATTTATAGTCACATCAATACATTTTTTTTATTAATTTTATTTTGGTACAAATTTTGAATTGAATTTAACCATGATTACATGGATTTTGGTGCAAAAAGTGAATTGCAAATTCATAAATATTATTTTATTGGTTTAGCTATTATTTTATTATTTCCTTAGGAGGCCCATTTTAGATCTCAAAATTCCCCTAATGGAAGAGGTGGGGTGACATGGATATATAGAGTATCCATAGACGTTGGAAGGATCCTTGAGTCAACCCTACTCTTGGATCACATACGAGCTACAGGCGCCTTAAGACGGTAGTGGGATGAGTCGGGAGATGGTTGCAGATGGCCACATTGAAGCGAAAGAGGGAGCTAAAGAGCTTTAGAAGGATCAGCGTGACGTAGAGGCAACAACAACGTAGAGAGGCTTATGGGACTTCACCAACATAGAGAAGTTGGGCCCACGCAGTGCAGTGTTGCAGCATGACAATGTCTCTCGGAGGACAACGTGATTCAACATCCGGGGAGCTTCAGTGGTAGAGGGAAACTTGAATTATTTGTCAAACAGTTGGGCAGAGTTATTCAATTGCTTACTTCTCAACAACTGAGTTGCAGTGCAGCAGTTAGCAGTGGCAGTGCTATGGGCAACATGATGCACCAATTTGAGAGGGAGCTGCAGTACAGATGTAGAAGTGTCAGTGACAGTGGCATGGGCAGCAGTACAAAGAGCAACAGTCCAGTAGATTGAGGGTAGTAGGCCAAGCATCAAACAACACAAATCCAGTACTCAAGATCTTGTAATGCACGGTGTGATTTATTGCTAGAGCACACTCCTGATGCTAAGAGGGAGTGTTGAAATTTTGTGTATTTTGGGTAGCATCAGTTGTGCTCTAGCTCCCAAATTTTGTGGAGGGACTAGAATACACTATATCTACAAGATCCAGAAATTGATTTGGGAAATTTTATCTGGTTTAGGAGATATTAAATTAATTAATTATTTTAATGTACTTCCTAGGTTTAAACTTAGGAAAATAAAATAATTAAAGTGAATTTAATTAAACATGTGATGAAATTGTCTTAAGTCACATGGATCAATCAGTATTTTAATCTCAGCCATTGATGGATGATTTAATCTCGGTCGTTGAAGGGTTCAATGAAAAAGTATAAGAGAAAGGCTTGAGGGTCAGTTGAAGACACATTTTTTGTAGAACTAAGGAATAGATCTAAAATTCTAGGGCTGGTTTGCTAAGAATTTCTGGAGGGATTTCCTGCAGTGAGGGGTAGTATTGGCCAAGGGAATGTTATGATTCTAGGGCCAAGAGAAAACAAGAGGCAAGAGGAGCAACAACAAGGACAATGTAGAGGGGCTTCAGAGCCACCCAGTCCAACAGGGACAATGCAGAGGTAGCTAGGGCCATGCAGGGCTGATGCTAACCTAGCCGAGGCAGTGCAGGGGCAACATAGACCCTCCAAGGGTGAGGCAGGCCCTCCTAGGGCCACACAGAGGCTGATGCAGGCCTTCTAGGGCAACGCTGGGGCTTCAGAAGCTGCGCTAAGGGTTTCTAGGGTTAGATCTAGGCTGAGTCTTGTAAATCCCATTTGAGGGTGTGGATCAGTCAGATATTTGGCACTAGATATTCAGGTTAGTTGCAGATCTGATATATTTTATTCTCTGTCGAGTTTTCCAAGTGTGGAACCTAGATATGATGTACTAAGAACTACTTAATAATAAACCCTCATATCTGCTAAACCGGTTTTCCTGCGTTGGGTTTTTTCGGGGACTTATGTCCAAAAATTCATGTGTCACTTTGTTGCATGAGCGTATTATTCGGTAAATGATCTGCATGTGTAGGCTGTAGTTGTGTTTATTTTCGGTATTTTCTGAATCTAAATTCTAGAAATAACTTGTATTAATTAAATCAAGTAGGAGAATATAAACCAATACACTGCAGTAGAATTTTCACACCTTTTAGTCATTCCAGGATGGCTTGCCTTTGTTATCTTTTGTCCAATTTGAGCTGTTATATCTGCCCCTCAGTGTTTTTACTAGGCATAGCATTCCCTTGGCATTAAAAATTGTATGCCACAAATCAGAAGCCATATTTCGTTAGATCGCATAGAGAAGAAATATGAATTGAAACAGAGCCTTGAATCTCTAAAAGGATGTCAACCAATCCATTCAAAAGCAACTTGCTCTATATTGTAGACAAACCAACAAACAATTCCAAGAGGCATAGGATTCTGACAGATGATTCTTTGTTAATATTATGAGCATATTTAAACACTGCTATACCATATCTAAATGGCTCCATCTCGCATTTGAAGCTACACTATTCTCTTTAAATTCTAGAGCATAGAAGCGTGTGTTACCCATTGCAATTTATCATTAAAAATTTCAATAGCATCCTCCTTTTAGAAATCGGGGTAGTGAGTTATTAGTTAAATAGGGTACATGCTACACATTCTACATGTAGCTAATGTTAAAATCAGAAATGCCTTCAAAATTCAACCAAGAATGTGCAAAATGCAGTATAAAATGATCCTCACACCCTTTAGAGACTGTAAGCAGATTTGACATTCTACATGTAGCTAATGTCAAAATCAGAAATGCCTTCAAAATTCAACCAAGAATGTGCAAAAGGCAGTATAAAACGATCCTTGCACCCTTTAGAGACTATAAGCAGAACTGTTCTTTGCAAGTATCTCACAACAGATAAAAGGACCTGCATGTTGCCTAGAAACGCTTGCAAGGAAGCTTGTTACCATTTATTCATAATAAGAGCATATCAATTCAAAATTCATCGATACAATATACATATGAATATCATTTACAAAGTTGTACATTAGCCATAAGTTGATAAGGGTGGTTTACAAAAAGGAGAATCCACATATAGAAGTCTTAATAGAATTGTAACCAAATGGAACTGTAGTTGAATATTCAAGAATGCCCTTTTATTCCTGATTCACTGGTTTCTTCCTTGGTCCCATTTGACCTATGGTTTTCTTCTTAACAACTACTATCAAGGATACTGCTACACATATTACTTTTGTGGTAGTCCTGAGACCCACGATAGAATGAATATTCTTGTTATCTAAACCCATAGTAAATAGAAAACACAGTTTCAGCGAAGCAAACATATTTCATGTCTACTACCCCACAAAGATAATGGTAATAAAAAACCTCTTAGTATTTACACTTCCTTCAGAGAGTATAACAACATTAAAAATATAAGGCAATAAAAATACAAAACCAATAAATCTAATACAGAGATCGTGCTTTGCAGAAACCAAGGAAACCTAGATTAAAAATCACAATATCCTTGTGGCTTTCCTCATGGCCAAGTGGTGTCAAAGCTTCCTTCTCTGGAACTACTATTCCTATAAGCCCACCATTCATCGCAGTCCTCCAAGTATGCACTCGACCACCATGCTTGTTTAGGAACTAGGTAAGTGTGAATGAATACAAGTTTGTTTGTTTTTTTTTTTTTTTGGTATTTATTTATAACATTGGATTCCCATTCTCTCTAAGTTATCAAAGGCAAGTTAAAACTTGATTAGACTAGGGGACAACATATTCCATTGCCAAACTTTGACCTTACAAGGAAGTGCACTACACTTGTTTGATACTTCCAGACATTTTTAGGGGGTGCCAATAGAAATGTCAATGTTATTGGATACACCAGCGTTGGTTGGTTTTAGAAAAGTTCTCTTTGTCGAATATGCTATTTTCATGAAGAAATATTTCCAACTAAGAAGATAAATACTTGGCATGCCTAGAACATAATGGTGTTATTTCTTGCTTGTATTTGTGATTTATTAGTATTCCACCACTAACAACTTCATTACGTAGTTGTTCGTTTAGTAGTATATTACAACAGTGACTTGTTAAAGGAATATGATTCCAGTTTTTCTGAACGTCATAAACTGGAAGGAAATTTAGCTTTGAATCAGAAAAATGGAATATATTATGAAAATTATGTTTTTTGATCAAATATAGGCTCGTTGCTTTATCATTAAAGAAAAAACAATCATGACAATAAGAAATGATTTTGGACACGATGAATTACAAAACTCTCCAACTTAAAAAAAAGGTTAGCATATTTAGTTTTTTCTGCATTAGAGAAAAATGAATGAGTAACATTAAGTTTGCTTTGAGTATTTATAGAATTATTTCATAGATTCTAAATGGAAATTGCATGTGCTAATCTCGCTCAATTAATTATAGGGAAAACAAGCAGCATACATAATTTGTTGGCTTATGGGAATTGGATTCCTTTTTCCCCTAGAATAGTACGTTGATAATTGAAGATTACTATATTGAAGCTATATTCTCGGTTAGTATCGCAATTTATAAAGTCTTGTCTTATTCTTTTTTAGTTTCTTGTTGTAATCTTGTGTCAACAATACTTTGCTCCACCCATTAGATTTCTACTGACCAATTTTATTGTTGAAGTGTCATTGCTTCTTGGAGATAACTAAAGGAAACAATATAACTACAAAAGTGGAGCATGAGACATTCTTAGTAGAAATTGCTAGCTCTGTTGTGTTTATTTGTGACATTTTATTTGCTTTGTTTATATAGGTCATCAGGCCACATAGCTGCCATTATTTCCCAACTGAAGAAAACTTGTTCAATTTTCTTGCTTTTATGGGGAAAAATGGCATTAACAATATTGTTGATGTTGAGGTATATATCGTATAAATATTTTATAGTCTAATTTAGTTTATATTCTAGTGTTCATTTACTTTCATGTCTTATACAATGCATTGTATCTTTTTTTTTGGTCATAAAAGGAACTCAATATTGATGGTAAGAAGCAAGAATTGAAGAAAGAGGAGAACAAATAACACGAGTGACAAAATGAAAATTGAAGAGAGAGAAGAGAATTGGTCTAGTGGTACCCATAGAGCCAATATCTTGTATAAGACACACATAGAAACTGATGATCAAGTCTTCGGAGTTGGTGAATTCACTTGCAATGCCTTGGCAAAACAATCAGATTTGGTAGATTCACTTGCAATGCCTTAACAAGACAATGATAATGTTTGAAGCAATGAAACATTATTTCATGTGTAAATTGTACTCAAACTAATATTAAGTTGGAAACTCATATTGTAATACTTGAAATTTTATATAATATAATTTATGTGGTTGGAATTATTTATAGTTGAACTGGATATTACATAGTATTGTAATTAACATATGTAACTTTCTGTTTTCATATTAGATGAACATATACATTGTATAGCATTTTTATTAAATTTAGTTGCAAAATCATACTAATTAATTTATGTTGATTAATAATGAACACATAAAATCCATTTAAAACTACTAAATTAGTAGCTTATGTTTATTAATTATGAACACAAATAAAATGAATATACTACTAAATTAGTTGCTTATAACAATTGTTAATTAAAGTAAATGAAATGAATAGAAACTACTAAAGTAGTCATTTATATAATGAATATGAAACTACCAAAAAAAATAAATGACTACTGCAAATGATAAATTTGTGATTACAAATGACGACTAAATTGTGTATATATATAACTATTAGTAACTTATAACACGACCAAAATTTACTCATATTTTTTTGGTCATTAATTGGTTTCAACAATGACTAAAATTTGCATGTATATGACTATTAGTAGCTAATTTACAGTATCTTATAACACAACCAACATTTTGGTCATATTTTTTTGGTCATTAATTAGTTTTACCTGGTGATCATTTAATAATATATTTTGTTGTATAATTGGTTATTAATTGTGGCAATAAATGACCAAATCAATAACCAAATCAATGATTAAATCAATGACCAAATATACTACTAGACAATAAAATCAATGACCAAATCAATAATCAAATTAAAGACTAAATCGATAACCAAATCAATGACTAAATCAATGACCAAATCAATGACTACAATGACCTAATCAATGACTAAATTAATGACCAAATATACTATTAGACAACAAAATTGAGATAGTTAATTAGTGACTAAGCTAAAAACGACTAAAAATTGGTTGCGTTATAAGATACTGTAAATTAGCTACTATTGGTCACCGATCAAAAAATAGTCATTTATATGCAATTTTTAGTCATTTTTTTAGTAACTAATTAGCCATTTTTTACTAGTGTCAAATTTTTTTTGTTTAAATGGAGTTTCACTTATTTTTTTAATGACAATGTGTTTTTTTCAATTTTATACCAAGTGTGTTCTCACCATGTAAATCACAATTTGGTGAACTTATCATTTTTATAATTTTTTTTTGCTTAAATTGAGTTTCACACATCAATTAGTGCTTTGAAAGTTGTGTTTTACATAATTTGTGTACACTAAATTACATTAATTTTCTGGAATTTATTTTGAATTCATTTGAAATTAGTTATTTAAAAAAATAATTGTAAATGTCCACCGTAGATATATATATCCTGGAGGATGAACGACGAAGATCAACATAATCCCATATCTCTACGAGAGGGGGGGGATCAGGGATCGAGGGATGTTCATGGCATTTAAATATAATCTTAAATCTCCATACATGTGTGGACATGTGGAATTGTTTTTTTATCAACTTTGTGAGTTAAATTAGTTGTTAATAAGTTTCATTTTTTATTTTTTAGGAGCTAATAAGAGGAGAAGGGTCTCTACTCCATCCATGGAGCATGCCCATGGTTCAGTCAGTCATGGTATGGTTTGAACGCAATTTAATCAATGAATATGTACGTGTGTATCTATATGTATGAACATATTTTTCAATTGATTATAAATTCGTATTTTTTTATGACGCTTCTCTCTCGTCTCGAGAGGTTGGTGGTGGTTCAAATCTCGTTAGAGGGCCCCCTATAAGTGCTAGTAGGCTGCGTGAAGGTGGTGATATTTATTCCATCGGAGGCCAATCAACAACTAGTGGTGCTGGTTCTTAGTAGCTTCATTCTGGTTCTCAACAGTTTCAGGGTGGGGAAGATGCTAGCCAACCACGTCGAGGTTGCCATCAATATCTATATTTTTTTCATTCAATTTGTACAAATTTGTTTACATGTTTTTTTCTTTCTAATATTAAATTTTTTATATATTGATGCAGAGGCTAAAAATGCTCCAAATGTTGGTAAAAAAAGATGCAGGGCAGAACGTTACATTTAAGAAGAAGGTTGTCCACCCACCACGACTTATTCGGGCAACATTTCTGATATACCATGGGAAAGAAACATGGCACACTGCACCTTATAAAGGTGTCAACAAATTCATGCAAAATTGCAGAGAGATTTCGTGGCTTTGACTCTCCTTGTTGAGAGTCGACAAAGCCTCGAAATAGTTACACATTCTTTAGGCGAACTAGTAGCCGTGTACTGAAATCTTGGGCCAACGACTAATACATTTGTAGAAGTCATGAGAAAAAGAAAGGAAATAGTAATGGGTCCCGATAAATGGGATGATGTAAAACAAAGAGTTACAACAGAAAATGCAAAGTCAATGTTTAATTTCAAAGAAGGGCAGAAAAGAAAGATGTTGAAAGTGCAATATTTCAAGCACCCCAATATAACTCACTATTTGTATGGTAGGCACCGTGCGGCCTATGGAAGACTCCCATGGAACGATGAGGTTCCTCTTTATTTTGCAAAATTGTTTTATGTAGAATTATTTTTGGAAATGAAACCCAATTACAATGACCTTCCGTCTGAATTTTTGGTCTTGGGAAAGGTCAATTGTGTGACCGTAGGGGCGCTAGGCTTGATGTTGAGTTGCCTCGCTCGGAGTCACCATTGGTTAGTTGACCTTTTCGGGTCGAAACTTTGCGGTCAGAGATGGATGCCACTTCTCAAATTAGTCAAGAAGCAAGGGATGCCATCATCGACAATGTTCACAGTAGATTGGGTTGAGTCCATGTTTGCCTGAATCGAAAAAGAGCACGTGAGAATGCACACGCCAATTTTGTGTATTGTACAGATGAAGAGATTGACAACATGAGTGTTGAAGATCTCAGAATATATGCAAAGAATTGTCGCAATGGTTGGAAAGACCTAATTATTCATGAGGAAGAGGGCACAGGAACGATATGTGTTAATGTTTAGGGTTCAATTATTTTAACACATACATGTACATTTTGTAATAAATACACATCTATATGTATACATTTATTTGTATGTAGATTAATCTAACAAAAATGTATCATAATATGTTAAACAATCATTTGCAGTTATCATGCATGATGAATGACGAAAATTTTAATATCACATTCGGAGCCTCTGGTTCAAACAATCAAGATGGGTCTCACTATCAAGACATGTTGAAAAATGTTAATGTTTTTTAAGTGATATTTTTAAAATACATATTTGTGCACACATGTACATGTACATGTATATAATAATAAAATGTTTTAACAGATTCTGATTCCGTCCGATGTTTTTGGGATGGAGGTACCTTCTTCTTTCTTGGGAGATGTACCTTCTACTTCCTTAGGAGATGTGCCAGATCCACAATAAGTATGGACAATTTTTCGCTTTTAAAATTTATGTTTTTAAGTTATATATATTCCACCAAATTTATTTGGATGTGATTTTTACTGAAAGATTTTTTTCACAATTTATGGATCACAGAAGCAATATTCCTAAAAATGAGATATATCTATATCTTGAGTTATTTTCTTTTGAATTTTAGGTTTTTGGAGATTTTCTTTTAGAGCCTCTCTTAGGAGCTGTCCCAAATTCACCTGCAGAAGTATTCAATTTTTCACTTTTAAATATATATGTTTTTTTTTTTAAATTATAATTTATAAATTGAAGTTTAAAAGTCTTATTATAAATTGAGATTTTGATCTTCAGTTATTTTATACTTTTAAAATTTTGAATTTTAGGTTTCTATAGAAGATTTCTTTAATCCATGAACTCTAGTGACAAAGATAGGAATATCCACACCATTTCAACCATTTGAACAAGTTGTCTAACTTTTCTCTAATATGATTGAAAATAAGTTTATATATACATGCATTTTCATCTGAAATTTTTTAATATATATATATATATATATATATATATATATATATATATATATATATATAATTGTACATGTATTTTGTACAGTTTACAGTTGGAGATGTTCCCATGGGGGAAGTTGTAGCAGGCGAGCAACAAATGGAGAGGGAACCTCATCAGGTATTGCATGATTTTTTTTATATTTTGTTTTTTACAGGAAGTTCTATATATTCTCACTCATTTTTAAAACATCAAATTTTAATGTTTGTACGTGCATTGTGTACAAGTTCCCCACGGTTCACAAGATAGCACGCGGATTGAGATTCTGATAGGAAAGACACTACATCCATCTGTATTTGATGGACATGATTTCTAGACTTGATTGAGATTTCTAGTCTTAAATTTACTTTTTTATATATTATCTAGATGCACAGTCATATATATATATATAACTTGATACTTGTGAGATCTACAATTTTTGGACATATTTTATTGGGTTAATATAATTTGTTTTGTTTTCAAAAGTTAAGTTTTGGATGGATGAAGTACTTTTGGCATGTGAAGTAATGTTGTGATCTATAATTTTTTGTTAAATTAAAGGTTAAGTTTTGGATGGTTTCAATCTGCATTTGGCATGTGATATAATGATAAATGTTTTTATTGGATAGTTGAACTACAATTGGCATGGCATGTGAAGTAATGTTGTGATATAGTCAAAAAGTTTTTAAAACTCAAGTTTTGGATGGTTTAAGTACATTTTTCATGTGAAGTAATGTTGTGATCTATAATTTTTTGTTAAATTAAAAGTTAAGTTTTGGATGGTTGATCTACATTTGGCACATGCAATATAATGTTAAATGTTTTTATTGGATAGTTGAACTACAATTGGCATGACATGTGAAGTAATGTTTTGATATATAATCAAAAAGTTTTTTAAAACTCAAGTTTTGGATGGTTGAAGTACATTTGGCATGTGAAGTAATGTTGTGATCTATAATTTTTTGTTAAATTAAAAATGTTAAGTTTTGGATAGTTGATCTACATTTCACATGTAATATAATGTTAAATGTTTTTATTGGATAGTTGAACTACAATTGGCATGACATGTGAATTAATGTTTTGATATAATCAAAAAGTTTTTAAAACTCAAGTTTTGGATGGTTGAAGTGCATTTGGCATGTGAAGTAATATTGTGATCTATAATTTTTTGTTAAATTAAAATTAAGCTTTGGATGGTTGATCTACATTTGGCACGTGATATAATGTTAAATGTTTTTATTGGATAGTTGAACTACAATTGGCATGACATGTGAGGTAATGTTTTGATATAATCAAAAAGTTTTTAAAACTCAAGTTTTGGATGGTTGAAGTTTTGAGATTCAACAAGATGTTGAGCTTAGTGAAAAGAGTCGCCTTCACTAAGTAGGCACGCAGGCTATTTTTGGCACAGCAGCTGACAGAAGGAATTACGCTATTCCTGAGGGTTTACTGGAGCTAATGCATGGAGGACTTCAGTTAGAACTCATGTGACATATTTTGGTGGAGTTGTAGAAGTAGTTGGTGGAGTTGTGTTCAATTTAACTCAGTTAGACTCAGTTTGAGCTAGTTGTATCTAGTCTAACTGATTGATACACTAGTGAGAGTGGTGTGAATTAATTAGTTAATTAATTCACTAAATAATAACTCATTAATCAACTGAAGAATACATCATTTAACTACAGTGCATGGCAGTTTTAGTGGAGACCAGTGGAGTGGTAGGTGAAAGAGCAAGTGTGACTATCAGTTGTGACTATAGTGATGCATTGATTACATCCAACACTCAGTGGAGATGCCAATGAGGATTGCGCAATCAATCCTGGAGTAGTTCGAGTTCATTCAGAGCCATTATTCAGCAGGGATTGCGCAGTAGAGGTAGGCTAGCAGGTGGCAAAGATCGGTGCATGGATTTGCAAGATCGGGCCTGATTAGTGTGTAGCAATTGTATTGTACTGAGAGCTTGATATGATCAACTTTGTATGAGGATTGTTTCATGATCTCTATGACATATATTATATACATATAGTTGGGGTTTTAGCTTCAGGATTTCTCGGTAAAACAACTGTGTTAATGTGTGTGAATTTTTATGGTTTCATGTGTGCATTGCAATTGATTTAATTTTCGCATGTGATGATCAATGGTGGAATAGATTCTGTATTATGCATGAAGTTAAAATAATGTGTGATCAAGAGAATATTGGACATATAACATATAATTTATATAATTTCTGCATGGTATCGGAGTAGTTGATCATTGGAGGAGATTGCAATTATTGAAGCAGTTGAGTTTTGTGCTGGTGGAATTCGAATTTGCTACAGTGTTTTCTTGGTGTCTAAGTTGAGCATTAATTGAAATGTCTTTCAAAGGATTGCGATTGGAGTATTCCCTTGATGGCAGCTCGAATTATATTGCATGGAAGGACAGGATGGAGGCAGTGTTGGAGCATAATGGGCTGAAGGAGTTCACAGATGCTGAGATTCCAAAGCCTGGTTCTAGCGATGCTACCACGCATGATGCATGGAAAAAGAAGATGGAAAAGTGTCGAAGGATTCTATTGGAAGGTGTGAAGGATCACATTGTGTCCAGCCTTCATAGTAAAGCTACTCCATTCTTAATGTGGAAAGCTTTGACAGACTTGTTCCAAAGCAGAAGCTACCAGAGGAAGTTGGTGCTTAAAGGCAAACTCAGGAAAATAAAAATGGAGAAAGACGACAACATACCCAAGTACCTCACGAAGTTTTTCCAGTGCAGGGATGAGCTGGGAAGTGTGGGGGTTACTGTTGATGAAGAAGACTTGGTGAGCTTGGCTCTCCTTGGGCTTCCGAAGAGTTGGCATATTTACAAAGACTCTGTCAATGGTCGGGAGAAACTGCCAGGATGGGAGCGACTTTGGTCGGATCTTGTGCAGGAGGAGATAAGGCAGGGTACCAGGGATGGATCTTCATCGAAGAATGAAGATGAAGAAAATTGCGCTTTGGCTGCCAAAGCAAGGAAAGGGAAGGGAAAGAAAAATCCTTCTCAATCTGGTGCAAAAGGCAAGAAGCAGGAATTGTCCAAGGTGAAGTGCTTTCACTATAACCAACACGAACATTACGCCACTAATTGTCCACAGAAGAAGAAAAATAAGCAGGCTGCTGGATTTGCAGCTGGAGAGGCCTTAGCCTTGCATTTTGAGCTGGATTTTTCACTGATCACATGCTTGGTTTCAAGTGTGATGGGATTAGTGTGGTTTCTTGACAGTGGTGCGTCTTTCAATATGACCAGAGACAAAGATTTTTTTAGTGATCTGGATGAAAAGGATCTTGGAGTGCACATCGAGATGGGCGATGATGGTAGATACAGTGTGACTGGTATCGGGACCATTTCCTTTGAGAGGGAGTCTGGAAAACCTTTCATATTGAAGGATGTCATGCATGTTCCAGGATTGAAGAAAAATATGATCTTTGTGGCAATGTTGGAAGACAAGGGTTATGATGTTGTTTTTAGCGAGGGAAAGGCTTTCTTGCGCAGTAAAACAACTGGTGAAACCTGGAGGATAGGGATTCAAGTTAAGAATATTTATCAATTACAGGTAAATGGATGTGCAGCAATGGCAGGCAAAGCAGAAGGAGTGGTGAGCCGGAACGAGGGCGAGTTTTGGCACAGGAGATTGGGCCATCTTCACCATGGCGCTTTGAAAATTTTGCAACATATTTCTACAGGGCTTCCTAAAGGTACACTTGCACAGTCAGATCAGTGCAAGGGATTTACTTTGGGAAATTTGTGAAGAACACTTTTCATGAGAAGGGTAGTCGCGCCACAACGATCCTT
Source organism: Pinus albicaulis (assembly GCA_034641835.2). Classification (NCBI taxonomy): domain Eukaryota; kingdom Viridiplantae; phylum Streptophyta; class Pinopsida; order Pinales; family Pinaceae; genus Pinus; species Pinus albicaulis. The sequence continues at coordinate 1,576,515,686 of CM076584.1, read as the reverse complement.
GAGAGAATTCACACAGACATGTGTGGACCTTTCTTAGTAGCTTCAACAACAAAGCACAGGTATTATGTGATATTTGTTGATGAGTTTTCTCGTAAGTGCTGGATCTTCTTCATGCAGAAGAAGAGCGAGACATACTCAAAGTTTTGTGAGTTCAAGGCACTAGTTGAGAAAGAGTCGAGGAAGCAGGTGAAGGCTATAAGGAGCGATAATGGTGGTGAATACATCTCTGGCGAATTCAAAGACTTTTGCAGCGCAGAAGGAATTCGAAGAGAGCTCATACCGCCTCATAACCCACAACAGAATGGGTTCGCGGAGAGAAATAATAGAACGATCGTGGGTGCTGCACGAGCAATGTTGCATGATCAAGGCCTTCCCATACACTTGTGGGTTGAAGCATGCAACACTGCGGTTTATGTGCAAAACCGTTGTCCTAATAAGGTACTTGGCATGAGTACACCCGAAGAGGCGTTTTCTGGTAATATGCCTGATATTTCTCATTTGAAGATTTTTGGCTCACCTGTTTACATTCATGTGACGAAGGATGCCAGGAAGAAGCTGGAGCCGACCGCAGAGGTTGGAATATTTGTGGGGTACACAGAAACATCCCACAATTATCGTGTGTATTTTCCAGATAGTCAGAAGACTGTTGTGCGACGGGATATCAAATTTCATGAGGAGAAAGCCATGAATTTGTCGCTTGAGAGGGAGCTACACTTGCATGCAGATGAGGAGTTACTTGTTCCTAAAGATGAGCCTCAGGATGTGGATCAGTCACAAGAGGAGGTTCATGGAGTGGAAGAAACTGCTCATGCAACGCTAAACACTAGAGGGCGGAAGCGCACTATAGAAGCTGAGAGACTGAAAATTGATGCAGCGTAGAATGTAGGAGCCCCTACATCACAGTGCAGACAGAGACAGTCACGTGACCTATTTACTGGATACATGGCTCTGATTAGAAAGTGTATCGTGACAGAACCATCCTCTTTCGAGGAAGCTGTGGAGGATCCCGCATGGGTAGATGCCATGGTGGAAGAGTATGATTCGATTGTCAGAAACAATGCATGGGAGATTGTCCCAAGGCCGTAAGGGAAATCAGTGGTAGGTTCGAGATGGATCTACAAAGTGGAAGTGGGCTGCCACGTGTGAGCGTCGGATTGGCCCATAGCGGTGGATTTTTTCTGGGGCTTCTCACGCATCGAGGACCACTATGAAGAAAATTTTGCACCCTCGTCGCAATGTATTCTTCCACAAGCGACCATCCTCGTCTTCGGGTCACAGTATGGGCTGGGGCACGATTCATCGATGGATGTGAACACCGGTTCCTCAACGGAGTCATTGAGGAGGAGGTGCACATTGAGCGGTACCGAAGGATTAGAAACCTTCAAAGCACGAGTTGCATGTGTGCGCATTCAAAATAGTGTTGTATAGTTGAAACAAGCACCCCTGCTTGGTAACACATGGATGGGGATGTGCTATTTCACCGCACTTGGTTTTGTCAAGATATGCGATGCAAACCTATATCAGATTGTGGTGGAGGGTAAGTTCTTGATCATTGTGCTTTATGTAGATGATTTAATACTAATGGGTGATGAACTGTTGATACACTCATGCAAGGCAGATCTTGCAAAGGAGTTCGAGATGAAGGACTTGGGCCTCCTTCATTATTTCCTGGGATTAGAAATTTGGCAGCGGAAAGGTGAACTGTTTGTGTCTTAAGGCAAGTACGCCCGAGAGATACTGGAGAAGTTTCACATGCAAGGTTTCAAGCCTATCGACACTCCTCTTCCTGGTGGTTGGAGGAAAGAGGATGCTACATCGGCAAAGGTAGTGGATGCCACCGTTTACCGACAGTTGGTGGGGTCGCTTATGTATCTGGTCAGTACATGACCCGACATATGCTATGCTGTTAACCAGCTTTCACAAGCTATGGTTAAGCCTACCAAGCTCTACTGGAAGGCAGGCAAGCATGTATTGAGATATCTCAGAGGCACATCAGGATATGGATTGTGGTACAGATAGTTGGATGAGGTGAAGCTATGTGGCTTCACGGATGCAGATTGGGCAGGAAGCCCAACAGACAAAAAGAGAACATCTGGAGGGATTTTCAGTATCGGATCTACAACAACTTCTTGGTATAGCAGGAAACAAAGATCAGCGGCACTCAGTTCAGCGGAGGCCGAGTACATGGCAGCAATTTTGGCTGCATGCGAGGCTATATGAATGAGGAAGATCCTGGTTGGTTTGTTCGGTTCTCACTTAGATCATACTGTGATATATTGTGATAATCAGAGTTGCATTAAACTCTCGGTTAATCCAGTATTTCATGATAGATCTAAAAATATTGACATCTGGTACCATCATATCGTAGATTGTGTGTATGTCGGAAGATCATGTTGCTTTCTTACATTCCTACGGAAGATCAGGATGCTAATATTCTGACGAAGGCGCTCACTAGGAGAAAATTCGAATACCATAGAGACAGGATCAGGTTGGCAGATAATCCATATCTTGTTGAGAGGGAGTGTTGAGATTCAACAAGATGATGAACTTAGTGAAAAGAGTCGCCTTCACTAAGTGGGCCCGTAGGCTATTTTTGGCGCAAAGTCTATTTTTAGACTATGTCTATTTTTAGAAATGTCGATCATATTCTATGAGTTGCAGGATGCTATTTGTGGATGGTTGGTCAAGTTGGAAAAATAGATGGACTTCTATTTTTAGACATATTTGGCGGAATCTATTTTTAGATTGCCAGTATAAAAATAGATATGTCGAATATTATTAGCCCTTAATAATATTTGGACTATAAACATTATCTTATTCTCTTGGAGCACTTCAGTTAAGTGCACAGATGTGGCACAAGAGCTGACAGAAGGAATTATGTTATTCCCGAGGGTTTACTGGAGCTAATGCATGGAGGAATTCAGTTAGAACTCATGTGACTGAGTTCGGTGGAGTTGGAGAAGTAGTTAGTGGAGTTGTATTTAGTTTAACTTAGTTAGACTCAGTTGAGCTAGTTGTATCTAGTCTAACTGAATGATACACTAGTGAGAGTGGAGTGAATTAATTAGTTAATTAATTCACAAATAATAACTCATCAATCAACTGAAAAAATACAACAGTTAACTACAGTGCATGTCAGTTCCAGTGGAGACCCAATGGAGAGGTAGGTGAAAGAGCATGGGACTATAGTGATGCATTGATTGCCTCCAACACTCGATAGAGATGCCAACGTAGATTGCGTAGGGGCCAATCCCGGAGAAATTCGAGTTCATTCGTGAGCCATTCTTTAGTAGGTATCAGCAGAGATGGCAGCGAGAAAAGTAAAAAGACTGTGTATGGATTTCAGATCAAAGCCCATTAGTGTAGCAATTGTATTGTACTGAGAGCTTGATATGATCAAATTTGTATGAGGATTGTTACCGAATCTCTATGACATATATTATATACAGATAGTTGGGGTTTTCAGCTTCAGGCTTTCCCGTTAAACAGTTGTGTTAATGTGTGTGAATTTTTATTGTTTCATGTGTGCATTGCAATTGACTTAATTTCCGCATGTGATGATCAATGGTGGAATAGATTTTGTATTGTGCATGAAATTAAAATAGTGTGTGATCAGGAGAATATTGGATATATAGTGCAGGCGTTATAATTTCTACATGAATTACATTTGGCATGTAAAGTAATGTTGCACGATCTATAATTTTTTGTTAAATTAAAATTAAGTTTTGGATGGTTGATCTACAATTGGCATGTGATATAATGTTAAATGTTTTTATTGGATAGTTGAACTACAATTGGCATGACATGTCAAGTAATGTTTTGATATAGTCAAAAAGTTTTTAAAACTCAAGTTTTGATGAAGAAGGAGATTAGACGTATGATTGTTGATCTTCATATATTTTTGTTTATGAAAATTAATGGAAGAATGAAGTAGATGATGACCATATCAATTGAGCTCTAATTGAAAAAAGAGTAAAGAAAAGTTAACATGCCAACAAAACATGTCAGAAAAATAACATTCGTGGTTGTCATTTTTGTTGGAATAGCTAAATCATATTTTAAGGATTCTCCATCCAAAAAAAATTTCAATGAAGAGAATCCTTAATATGATTTAGTTATTCCATAAAGATAACAACCAAGGATGTTATTTTGTTGGCTTTTTGGTTTTTTTTTTTACTTTTTTTCAAATAGAGCTCAATTGATATGGTTAGTTGGATTGAAAAGCTATGCTATTTTCGTTGGAAATTTTTTTCACTCAAACAATACTATATAGTATGTAGAGATCAAAAACAATCTTATGATTACTTTCAAGTACAATCAAGTGTTCCAAACATTTTCCCACATGATGATACCTTCATTGACCTCTAAAAAGTAGTTCATTGGCTATATGTTCTACCTCTTTCCCATATAAATCCCTTTAATTTTGATTGGAAATATAAGAAGTAGATATATGTTTGTTGAATTGGGGTCAATTTAATTAATGCACTCAACTAGGTAGCCTTGTTGATTTATAAATTAGTAAATTGATGACATTCAATTAATTGCATTCTAGAAAATATATATTTAGTTGCCTCTTTCCCATATAAATCCCTTTAATTTTGATTGGAAATATAAGAAGTAGATATATGTTTGTTGAATTGGGGTAAATGTAATTAATGCACTCAACTAGGTAGCCTTGTTGATTTATAAATTGGTAAATTGATGACATTCAGTTAATTGCATTCTAGAAAATATATATTCAGTTGCCTCTTTCCCATATAAATCCGTTTAATTTTGATTGGAAATATAAGAAGTAGATATATGCTTTTTGAATTGAGGCCAATGTCATTAATGCACTCAACTAAGTAGCCTTGTTGATTTATAAATTGGTAAATTGATGACATTCAGTTAATTTCATTCTAGAACATATATATTCAGTACGTGAAACATTTTTGATCAATGCACATGGGAAAACTACTTGAACAATTAATTGCATTCTAAAACACACACACACACACACACACACACACACAAACACACATATATATATCCAATACGTGCACAAAATTTTTCATCAATGCACATAGAACGTATCCGGCCATTGGACAAACAAATTTTGTACTAGATTTTCAATCAAGAATAGAGATGTGGGTCAAATCCCACCAAAAGTCAGAGAAGTGCTTTGAGTCTCTTGTCTGAAAGGAATATTTGTACAAAATTATACTGTGGATGATTTATTTACATTGTGGATACTTTTTACCAGAAAATCCCACAAGAAAAACTGGGCATGCAATTAGTTTGTGTATATATCTAGTACATGCAACATTTTTTAGCAAAGCACATAGAAAAACTACTTTCAGTTAATTGCATTCTAGAACATATATATTGAGTATGTGAAACATTTTTCATCAATGCAGAGGTCATCGAGACTTGAACAAGTGATCAAAATTCTAGAATATATATATATATATATATATATATATATATATATATATATATATATATATATATATATATATATATATCTAATACATGCGACATTTTTAATCAATGCATGTATATAAAATCTACTTTCAGTTGATACTAGAGTGTGCATGTACCAAAACAATTTGTACATGTGCAAACACTTGCACAGATAACATAACAAGGCAACTCAATTTCTAGTTAAGTACTGGAAGTTCTAAAACATATAATCCAAAGAGAATAAATTGTTGGGCAGTTCAATCAAAAAAATTCCAAAGGAATGCCATCTTCAATAATCCGTTCATGATCAGATTTTGACATTTTCCATTTCCTAATTTTGCTTTTTTTCTTTGATTGAACCTCTATCAAATTTATGCATGCTTCACACACCAAGTGACTATATTGACAACTTATGAAATCAGGTTCATAGTCTTCAAAGTAAATAAAATCCCCACTTTGATTAGTTTGTCTGAAAAAATAACCTTTTAGTATAATAGATCCTCTTTCATATGGAAATCCGTGATCATTATAGATTTCTAATAATATCATTTTTCGTTCAGTGCAACGCATCAAATAATACTTCACATTTTCATCGTTGTCAGTGGGTGCAATTACAACAAAAAAATCTCCTGCAAAATAAAACAAACTTAACAAAATTATACATATTTAAATTTATTTCTAGATCTTTATCATTAGAAAGCAATTCAAATGTTACCTTCTCTAACAAGATCAGAAACTCAATCACCATTAGATGATATTGTAGTCTCCTCTGATTGCATTTCTTCAAACATTGCAACAAACATTTTTCCCTTTGTATTTAGCTCTGTATGTTTCCAATCTTTTACATACATTTTGTTTTCAGAAACGTTATTGGATTTTGTGTTGTCTATGCAAACATGACAAATACAAGAATATTTTTTTTTATCCAATGCAAACACATTTCTGGACGACTTTGTTTTAATTGAATGCAATTTTCGAGTCCCTTTTATTGTTTCAACGTCATTTCCAATTGATCTATCTACGTCTTCGATCCCAATATGCCAAAAAAACCTTTATATGGAAAATTTAAAGAATAATGTAAATATGATATCAAAATACAAGCAAAGATAATCATTGTGATAAATGTACGCTGTTTAAAATTAGATATCCAATAAAAATTAAATTGAATGTACCTTCACACTTCCCTTGATCGGTTAGTCTCATGGCTTAGAGCAGCGATGCACCATTGAACAAATTCTTTCGCATCCACAAGTTGGCTTGCAGAGGGGTTCATTTGATATCTTCGAAATGCTCATTTATGCATGTCCTTGCACCGTCATGTTCTCCTGTTCCATGGCTAGTCTCAAAGAAATTCCAACAATGTTTAATGCAGGTTTTCTTATGAAGACAACACAAACAAAATAATGATCGTGCATATTTGAATTGACCTGTGCATCCGTCCGACCATATCTAATGTTCATTGAATGTTATTCCACGATTTTTCAGGAATCATAATTTTTTCCAAAACAATGTTGTACAAAATATGTAGCATGTGTACAATCGTCACTGATATAAACGTGATATTCTTTAATAATATGTCGATTTTCACTGGTTCTTTCTATATGATCGATGTTTTGTTCAATATGTCTATATAGAATATGGACAAGCATGGAGACTTAGTCAGAATGATACTATTCGCTCTGAATATCTTTTTGTGGAACAAATGTGTAGTTTTCTGCAAAATCAATTACTGAAAAAATGGTCCCTGGTCGAAAAAATTCACGGGATTTTTTGAATTGCAATTCTTGCCATCAAGCTCTATGGGAATGCTTGGTGTATTTGTAAATTTCTGCGTCAAAATTTCTCAAAAAGTCTATCACAAAACATTCTTCTTCTCATAATTAAATTATTTTAACACTATTTGCACCTTGAATCGATGTATGGATATATTCATGTCTCTTCCATTTCACTTTCATGTTGAACAATGATTGATCATTTATATCAGTACGATATTTGTTTTGAAATTTAGTTAAATTTCCACAATCATTGCATTTTTTACCACCAACACATTTCTTTTCATAAAATAGTTCGTCGCTTTCTCTTTCACATAGAATTTGAGATATGAAATCATGGATAGTGGAAGGAGGAGGTGAATCCTTCCAAAATGTTCTACCAAAATCAAGGAATTTGTCATAATATAACTCAAATTCCACATGATAACGGCAACAACAACTGTCGCGTACGGTGATAGGTTTTACATACCATGGTTTTTTTTGAACAAAAGCACTGATTGAAACATGAATGTCATGATTCTCTTCTTTGAACTTATTGAACAACTCTATCTGAGTGGTTTCCAAGAAATGTTTTTCATGTTCTTCGTACTGATTTCATGTTATTCTTCTTTGCATCACATGCCTTACAGTTGGTGAAACACGCAAATTGTTCTTCCAATATTCATATATTATTTTTTTAACATTTTCTCCAAGTCTATCTTTGTATGGTTGCCCACAAATAGCTCTTCAAGAAGCGAGTTCATCATTTACATCTATTTGCAGCCAAAATTTTTGATGTTTGTGTAAAGTTTTTCGTGAGGTTCCTAATGCTCATGCCATAGATTTTACCAAGAGATTCTCTTTAGTACTTGATGAAACCATTACCATACGTATTGCTCTACATATAACTGAAACATTTTTCTGTCTAGATCTTCTAATTTAATTTATAGCACTATTTATATTTTGTATCACATTTTCCTTCATTTTTTTATCTTTGGTTGATTTTCGAATACCCAATAAAGTCACAGCTTCTTTTAATTTCCTTGATGATAGGAGACCTTTCAACATTTAGGCTTGAACTGTCACCTTTTCCTTTATGAAATACTTCTAAAAAATGTGGTTAACATGATATCGTATATAATGGTCAGCTTTTTTATCTCCATATGTGTAAGTGTCAACATTTTATAACATCTCATTATCGACATTAATTTCGAATGAATAGTACATAATGAGTTTACATATTCAATAAATAACTAAATTAATAAATATATGTATAATTTCAATAATACGTGTATGTGTTCAACACACACACACACACATATATATACCTTGTGATTCAATATCTTCACTTGAATTTCTTTCAACATTTTCACCATCTTTAATCATTGGTTCAATATCTCTTTCACTTTTCTTTCAAAATTTTATATTTCATCATCAATGTTTTGAGGAATATCTCTCTCTGTTTGCATTGCAAAATATTTTTCAAATTAGTTCATCAAATAAAAATTAAGCTTCACATTTTACACTAGGCAAATTTTAAATATATCAAAATCATAATATTTACATTTACATACCTGCTTCAACTTCTAGTTGAGGTTGATTTTCTCTTTCAATATTTGAGAGTGCTTCTATCTTTCTTTTGTGAGATTGTCAAGTCTCTCCTCTACGTTCCTCAGTGTCTCTTTTTCGATCATATTTTCTCGTACAATTCCTTTGATTTCCCATGATAATAGAGTATGAAGTTCAAAAAATTTCCTTCAAAAATTTAGATAAAAACTCAATTAAAAAAAACATCACAAAAGATTTAATTTAAAAAAAAAAACTCATTTTAAAAATTTTGCAAAAAATACATACTCCAATCCAAAACATACTTTAAAAAATTCAAGAAAAAAATTTCTTTTAAAAATGAAACGAAGCTCAAAATATTTCCTTCCAAGTCCTACAAAAAAATTTCATTTAAAAAGTTAGACAAAAACTCATTTCAAAAAATCATTAGAAAATATTTACTTCAACCCAAAACATGTACTCTAAAAAATGGTCACTTCAAAAAATGCCTCCAAAAAATGTCCATTAAAAAAATACTTCAAAAAATATCACTTTAAAAACTACTTCCAAAAAATGTCCTTTCAAAATTAAGCCCAAATCCATACCTTCAAATAAATTGAAAATTAAGTCCAAATCCATACTTTAAAAAAAAATGAAGCCCAAAAAACATCCAAAAAACTATATCACATACCTCCAAGAAACGTCCTTTGAATGTCCCTCCAAGAAAAGTCTTCAAAAATGTTCTTTGAATGTACCTCCAAGAAAATTCCTTAAACCCAAAACAATTCTTTGCAAAGTCAGACCAAATGTACGAAAATATGCGAAAATAATGAATGCCTCCAAGAAATATCCTTCAAATGTACCTCCAAGAAAATTCCTTAAACCCAAAACAATTCTTTCCAAAATTAGACCAAGACCTTTCTAAAAATCAGAACAAATGTACGAAAATATGCAATTTATATTGCCGCGAAATGTTTTTTTGGAGGGTCTCTGCGGTATTTTCCAGTCGACGGAAAGTCAGGTAAAAGTTCGGCCGAAATTTTTATAAAAATTTTGGCTGAAATTTTATGTCGTTAGACTTAACGGGCTGTCGGCATAAAAAAAGGTTCAGCCGAACTTTGTTTAAGAGTTCGGTCGAACTAACACGTCACCAATTACGCAAAACCAAGCTCTGAGTACGTATCTACAACTTTGGACTGATTAAACTCCATGAAACATTCTGAATTAACTGTCAGAACCAAGACAAGCATTTTCAGAATTGAATATACTTTCAGGAAATATAACTTTTATGGAATTTCATAAATATTTACTAATTTTAATTAATTTTGTAATAAAACGAGTGCAAACAATTTTTGAAGGTCATTGTGATTCAGTGAAATAAAAAAAATTTATCTTCCAAAATACATTGTAAAAAAAATTTAAAAAATTATGGTGCATTACATTGGTCCATCATATCTAATGGGTAGCTTTTAGATTTTTAGTTTATAACTTATATGTTAAGAAATTTCTTGTGTCGCAAAACATATTCCAAATATGCAGTTTTTTCATATTGGACCAGTTCAAAAAATTCTAGTAATTATGATATGCATCCATTGGCTTTGTAAATATGAAGAAACTAAAGTAGACTCTGTCTGGATTGTTGTAACACATTTTGTTTCTCAAAAACACAAATTTTCAAAGAATACGACATTGCATATTAGCATGACTTCTTATGAATCCTTTGATTGTTAAAAAACACACACTCAAAGAAACACTAAGTTGATATATCAAATGTGTATAAAAAAATTCCAAAAAATAAGTAATAGAAAGCTTACAAAATTTTTGACAACTTTTATTTTTATCGCAAAATGAAATTCTAAACAAAAAAATTGTTTTATCTTGTAGAAAGTTGAAGAACCGAAAAAAAATGAAAGTTTTTTTCTCAAAAAAGAGCAAAAAATGTAACCCAACTTCACATTGTCACCCAATCTGTGATTTATAATTTATAATTTGAAATTACATATCTTGTTTTTAATCAATTGAATATTAAAGTAAGTTATAGGACCAATCTACATTGAAAAAATAAATGTACATTATAAATTTTATATGAGAATTATTATTATTCTATGTCTAATTATTGGAAAACTTGACAAATATATATATTGTTTGAAAAAAAAAATTAATTGTTTATTAATTATTAAATATTTATTTAAATTAAATAAATTAAAATGAAAATTCACAGTTTTTATATTTGATATAATAATAATAATAATAAATCCTCTTAAAAGTTTTGATGATGATGATGATGATGATGGTTAACGTCCACTGAGACCAACCTTTGATCTATCGGACCTAAAGAAAATAGTTATTTAGTTTGATTTAAGATTTTATTCCTATGCTCAAAAAGTTTGGAGAGAAGCCTCCCGAGCTCACTATAATTTTGACATCTTAAAAGGCTAGGAAGGTCAGTATTGCAACAAAGATTATGAAATTGAGCTCTAATGTGGTTGTACGTGGGGCACTCTAAGAGGAAGTGATTTTCATCCTCAAGGTTCATATTCTCACAGAGATGACAGATCCTTTCCATCCATGGCGTTTTAGGAATTGTCCAATGACTTGTTTCACTATGGAGCTCATGAGAGTTCATTTTATTCTTGGTTATATTAATTTTCTTCTTTGAGCTAGTTAAAACATAGAGATACTTTTGATCTTCTAGGGTGGGGTTGATGACCTCCTTATAATATCTTAATTTTATTTTAGTTGCTAGATCTGTCTCACACCACATTTTTTCTTTGAACTTAGAAGTAAATTTTTTTTTAACGTTATTAATGTTTTTCAATGCAACATTCTCATCAATCTCCCAATGGTTTAACCAGGCCCTGATGTCTTTATACCAACCTCGTTTAAGCCTTAGGTGGTTTTGGCTGGAATTTAAAGCTAGCATAGGAAGTCTATGGTCTCTGATGCTATTGAGCTTATGCTTGTACAATAGAAGCCTAGTCACAGCTAGGCTCTCGATAGGGGAAAGACCCACTTCTATAAGGAGAATAGGATAGGGTGTATTACTTTTAATTTTAAGGTTATACGTTATAAAACGCTTCTGGATTTGCTCAATATTTCTCCAGGATTCTCTAGAGATGCTGCAATCCCAAAACTCACATCCATATAAGATAACAAGAAAGACTAAAGTTTCAAAGAGGAACTTCTTTCTATCCCACATTACGAGGTTTGTCGTTTTACAATTATTTTCAAGACCAAAATAAGCTTTCCACCCCCATTAATCCTTTTCTGAATGTTATAGTTCCAATTGAGCTTGTGATGAATATCAATTCCTAGGTACTTGTAAGAAGACACTTCCTCCAAGTTACTATTGTGTTACACAGCAATTTGTCACCGTCCCTGCAATTCCCCGTCCCGCACATTGGAGGGCTTATTCCGTGACCTGTGAGCACTGACATGATCTGAAAACACTTTCATGGCATTCCCCTAGACATGGACTTTCATTCCCCTGAAGACAACTCCTTGTGAAAAACCCTAAAAATAGCCTTTTTAGTTGTTAAGAATTCAGTCGTGTTATACTTTTTGCTGATGGGGCAAATCCTCCAAAGAGGGCATGCCAATTGGCACTCTTTCTTAGAGTTTCACTCGCGCCAGGCTTAATAAAGAGTGTTTTTTAAAAATAAATTGTGGAAGATTGACTCCAACCAATTCCTGAACTAGTCTCTAAATTGAGTTGGGAGGTTGGCTCCGGATCTCCATGTAGAGGAAGTAGTTTTCCACCTCTCATGGAAGCTTCCTTGAGGATAGGGCTAATCCCATGATTGTAGGGATCCCAACTCCCCTTCCACCATCTATATAAGCTTGCCATTTCCCTTTGCAAGCTAGTCTCCAAGAATCTCCAAGAGCCTTCATAGCCTAAAGAATGTTGCAAGAGCTTTGATAGTCCTCAGTGCCAAATCAGTAGCAAGGAGATTGACAATCGAAGAGAGAGGCTTGTCCCCATTCCTGACAAGCTTTACCGAGACGTATTCCGCTGACGACCCGCCAAAGGAAGGTTCAGCGTCAGAGCCAGGTTGTATTTTCCTTTATTGAATTAATGATAAGCACTTCATTAGTTGTTCCAACTCTTTTTGATTGCTCATTAAGGAGACTGCGAGTTGTGCCTCTCCTCACCATAATTGCACATATAGGGTTTCACGTTTTGTGTTTTGTTTGGCTGTGTTTCTATGTTTGCAGTGTTCACACCGCGCGCAGCGAGAGGACGTAATCACAAGGCAGCCCGTGAGCGCCATCTTTTCACAAACAAAGGCGGATTTGAGGCAGGCCTTCATCTGGTTGGTTTATTGCAATTAGGAACTGCACCTATGTGAGACACATTGTTGCTAGACCTGACCTGGGCCAGGAAAACCTCCCCCTCTGTCTGGCAGATTCGGGGATTTACCTCCACAACAAATTGGCGACTCCACTGGAGAGTTAGCTTGTTGTTTGCTTTATAAACTATAGACGGAGCCTAAAGTTAGCCAGATATCCTTCGAAATGCTCTTGCTCTGCATTAGCGAAAGTAGATGAATGCTGCTTCAGTCAATCTCTGGTTTAGTTTATGAACCGAACACTTGGAGTATTGTCTTGTCTTTCGGTCGATTCTTGACTTTGCTTGCTAGATCATCTCTTTTGGCTGGCTCTTTTCGTGAGTTCGGCTTTTGGTTTGAGCTCCAACATCACTGGTCTGCTTCTTCGATTGCTTATTTTTATTTTTTCATAGAAAACTTGACTGGCGTGCTTAATAGCCTGACAGTTGTGCCAATTGGCACTAGTTTCCAGTTTACTACCCACGCCAATCCTGTTATAGCACTAGTTTCAGCCTGACAGTCGCGCCAACGCTGAAAGGTGCTAGGGTTTTCTTGGTTTTGAGCTTTCTAAGCTTGATCTGTGGTCTTGGTTTCATTTTTACGACTGCTTGAGTGTTCTGGAGCCTTGTTTGACTGATTTTGACCTTCTTCCTTTGGTTGTTTTCCTGTTTCTATCGATTTTACATTTTAGCCCTAGGGCATCTAGGTGCTATTTTGTGTCGAGCCTCCCTTGGGAGTTCGTGGTTTATGTCTGTTCAATAAGATTTGTGATTGCTTCTCTGCATTCATTTGGTGGTTGTCTATCGTTTTATTGTGTTATTTGAGTGATTGATTCCTTCTTCATTCGAATTCTACCTTGTCTCATTTTGGGCCTAGATTACATGGTTCATTTGAGTCTTTGGGTGTCTTTTGATTTGAGGGAATTTTTGTCAATTGGAGGTCTGATTGTGTGCTTGCATTGAGTGAAATTTGGTTGTTTTTATCTTTTTCTATCGCCTCCCAAATTTCTTGTCTCATTAGTTTTCATTTTGCACTTTTCTCTTAAACATTGAAAATACAACAAAAAACTCTTTTGCTTTTGATTAGTTAGTGTGAATTAAATCTTTTCGGTGTTATTAGTGATTAGTAACTTTGAAAGGAAATATTTTAGTTTCCATTAGCTGCATTAGAGATATCATTGGTTGTTGTATGATCATTTTTTTGTTGTGTGTAAAGCTCTTAAGTCTCTCGTAATTAGCTTTCATCGAATGAAATGATATACCATGGCACGTAGTGTGCATTTAAGAGATTTTGAGACATAACACTCGCTAGGGCCTGAAAACTAAAACATATTTGAAGATAAACATTAAAATTTATTCAATTTACACTAAGGCAACATTGAAACATTAACGGGATATCTAGAGGTCTAGGCTAGTGATGTGTTCCGCATTCTTTAGAATCTATAATGCTATCTCGCCTCTTATTTGATAAAGACTACACCACTTGTGCTCCCCGTACCGTCGAGTATATAAAGGGAGACCCCACTAGGTTTCTATCCTTTATCCATAGGAAGCCGAGTCTGCCGCCCTATACCTGTGATACACCGGACACAGCATTCGAGGAGATTGTCTACACGTACGTTAAGTCCTTGGTTGATTTCTCTTTCATTTTGAAACCAATGTGTATATTGCAGTTCACGGTTATTTGGTACACCCTTTGCCTAGTATTCCTGAGTAGTCATTTGATCTTTTCTGACTCTTTAAATTTGAAAGGATCATCAAGCGCTTGTCCTTTCACGCTTGTTTCAAAATTGAAAGAGATAGAGTCACATTTTGCCTGTTTCTCGACTCTTAAAAGATGAAACGGTAGAGTTTTGTTTCAATTTTAAAAAAAAAATTAAGTGCCCACGGAATATTCCTGGTTAAAGTTAGTTTCCTTAGGATGTTTTTCTAAGATCATTTCTTATGGCAACTTTTTCGGAGTTCACCAACCAAGGAATTCCCTCCGAAGGGCATCCTAGTCCTTTTCCTCCTTTTGGAAATGTCGGTGCTCCTTATATGGCAACGTTGTCCCTTCCTGGGTTAACTATTGGGTTGCTTGTTTGGTTGTTTTCAACCTCTATGGTCCCGAATGTCTCGGCTACTATTCAATCAGTTCCTCTACCTGAGCAACGTCATGTTGATTCCAAGGTGGACCTCTCCCCTTCTTCGCCCTCAAGCTGGTGTCCTCATCTTCTACTTCGCCTGGTGAAAGTCTGGATTCAAATAACCAGGTGGCTAAGAAGAAGAAGAAGAAGACAAAGAAGAAGAATTCTGATAAGCGAGAGGTTAAATGTACAGCTACTGTCCCTAAGGAATCTCCTCTTGATAGTCCTTCCAACCCTCCTCGGAAAGTCAAATTCCCGTGCATGTTGTGCACGAGAGACCATTTGCTTCGAGACTGCCCTGGCATTCCCAAGGTGCTCGAAATATGGTCCAACGGCCGCCCACCGTTGCCTTTGGCTTCCCGGAGTCAAGTTGGGGGCACGTCTTCAGCTGCTACTGATAAGAACTCTAAGAAGCAGGGTAAGATCACCAATCCCTGTAAGTTGTGTGAAGGGCACCATGCCATTCACCTTTGTCCTTATATGGATGAAGCCAAGCGGGTGTTGGACAACTCAACTGTTTCTACACCACGCCTCCCGGCTGGTTATAAACAGCTTTCTTTGAGCCCTCCACCAGCTGATTCCACGATTGGTCAAGAATCATCCTTGGTCAATCCCGCTCCCTCGGAAATTCCAATTCAGGAATCCATCCCCGACCAGCCATTACCGTGGATCGAGTGAATCGCTCTGCTCATGCAAAATGTGTGTATCTTCCAAGAGAGTGGACCTCACACCCCTCGTGTTCTCTTTGCTTTTTTAGATTCTTTCGCATCAGAAACATTCTCCGTTCTCCTGTCCCTACATCTCAAGAAGTTGCTCCTCTGCCTCCCGCGATGGAGGTCCCGGAGGATACCCCTCCCACCTTCGAGATGGAGGTCGTGGAGGATGCTCCTTCTTCCGTAACACCAGGGGAAGACCATCTCGGTTCAATGGTAGCCCCTCCGAGTAGTTTGGTCGCTTCCTTCGATTGGAATCGATTTGCAGGATACCGCCTTCCGTCTTATGTGCCTCTCGAGATTACAGTACAGGCTTTTGGTCTGGTCGTACCCAGCACCATTATAGACGAAGGTGCGTCTGTTAGTATTTTATCCTCCACTACCTGGAAAGCTTTTGGTTTGCCACCGCTTGCGCTTGTTACGCAGAATCTGTTGGCATTTAACCGAAGAACGAGTCAACCGTTAGGGATCCTTCCAAGGTGACCTATTACTTTGGGAGGTAAAACCGTCCATATGGACGTGATGGTTGTTCCAGGCCCCTTGGATTTCAATCTGCTTTTGGGCCACGATTACACCTATGCCATGGGAGCACTTGTCTCCTCCCTTTTTCGTGTGAACTGCTCACACGGCGATGTATCGTGACCAATGATCGGGCCTTCATCTTGGCCCTGGACATGGCAAATGACTCCATCATCCCTTCCTGGTTTTTATCCACCTGTTGTATCTGCCCCACCGTAGGTCAACTATGTGGCTACCTATCCCGTGCCTGTGCTTAGTGATGATGCCGTCGTACATCATGTGCTGGGGGCATTGGGTCCAGACTTCCAGGATGTTTTCCTTCCATCAAGAGTGGAACTCTTGGAAGCGATGACTTCTTTTTCATTATGATGAGGTCGGCTCGAGCACAGTTCATTTTCCTGTGTCAAGCTCCTTAAAAAATGAAACCAGGTTGTAGGAGCATGGTTCTTTTCCTGTGTCAAGCTCCTTAAAAAAATGAAACCAGGTTGTCGGAGCACAGTTCGTTTTCTTGTGTCAAGCTCCTTAAAAAATGAAACAAGGTTGTGGGAGCAGAGTTCATTTTCTTGTCTCAAGCTCCTTAAAAAATGAAACAAGCTGGTCGGAGCAGAGTTCTTTGTCTTGTGCCAAGCTCCTTAAACCATGAAACAAGGTGTCCCGAGGATAGTTCTTTTAATGTGTCAACCTCGTTAAAATAATGAAACATGTTTCCTGTTCAATTCGAGTATTTGATACGTTCTCGTAAAATCCCAGTCGAGTCTTCCTCTTGATCTCGTAACTTGAACCTTCACTCCATCTGCCTTTCATATGGATTGAAGCTTGGGGGGCATGTATACCTCAAATTGAGTCACCATGCCGGGGACATGCGAAATTTTTCAAGCATAGTTTATTTCCATTTCAAGCTTGTGTAAAAATGAAACCGATGTCAAGCATAGTTTATCTTGATTTCAAGCTTGTGTAAAAATGAAACCATTCCCAGTTTACCTCTTATGATTGCCATTTTATCAGCCTGTTTTTGCCGTATGAGCCTTGGTTGGTTTTCTCACTCCATCGTCACTATCTTCTTGGCCGATCATATGCCTTCACTTGGTTGTTTTACCCATTCCTGAGGAACCGCTGCGATGAGTGGTCTTGTTAGCCAGCCTCTTGACCTTTATCTTGTTTTGAGCAGTTCCACCATTACCGAAACCAGTTGCTACCCTTTATACCACTCGTTCCTCCAGGAGGAGTCCAATTTCAGCTCTTTTCTAACTCTCTAAACATGAAAATATTGTCGAGTCCCTTGTCATTTCGATCTCATTAAAGTGGCCACGAAACGATATCTACACAGTATACGTTTACCCCTTTCTTGGGCTGGGATAGATTACTTGCAAAAAAGGAATACCCTATCCTATCGCGACTAGGAGGCTTTCTCAGACATAGTTTTCTACCTTTTTGGATCTGAGGAGATATTTACGAAAAGGGACCATTGGATTTTACTTTTCTGTTGTCTTTTCAAACTCTCTAAACATGAAAAGACGCTGATTTCTTCCTTTGTCAGACTCGTTAAATCCTGATGACATCGGATTCAGTCATAATGACGATATTCGAGTTTCTCCTTCCTAGGGCTTGTTAAATGTACTAGGATGGATTCGTCCGAAGGAAGAACTTATATGACAAGCATATGCTATCCCCTTCAAGCTTGTTTTCAAAAATAATTGGGGCACTCGCTAGAAATGGTGGGGAAAAATGGAACCAACATCATTGTCGTGTCGACAGTATGTCACTATTGAACATGGCACTTGTCTGCATTCGTGTAGGGTTGGGGACATCTCACCTCATTATCTGATTGCCTCCGTGGGTTTGGGTAATCCCTTTTGACCTCTCATCTGCTCTTTGCCTTATCATCATGACCTTTGATCTTTTTGATGGCAAATACTGCCAAATCCACTGTCGTGCCGCCGATATGTTCAAGAGAAGTTGACCTCTGCAGAATTTCAACCTTCCTCTGATTCTCATCTGATCTTGATTCACAAAAACATTATACTCCTCTGTCTCGCGTCGATGATGTGGGAAACACTATGGCCCACCTTCGATCAAGGTCACTTCTTGTCGACTTCAGCTCATTATCCAGGAAGTTGATCCAGAGACTCCCTTCTGGTACCTTGGAGCCTGCATGCCTCAATGGCAAGTTCTTCGCGTTCGACGTGAGGTCTTCATCATTGGCCTCTGATCGAGTGATTCTACGGGTGTTCGACGCCAGCTCATTGATTCACATGTCGTAGATTGTACCTATAGTACCTTGAGGGCCATTGTCATTATTGGTGTACCTCTCACGTCTGTTAACAAATTTCATCATTAGCTGGTAATCAGACGATGTTATTGCATGTTCGACTTCAGCTCACTTACTCGCATGCTTGAACTTGTACTTTTTTCGGGTCGAGATGGAGTGCAAGACCCTGGATTTTGTCTGTTAGGATCCAAGATGTGATTTTGTGGATTATTATGATTGGTTACATGACTCACTGATTGGATGGCTGCGACCATACCTGAGTCTCTTTATCGATCCTTATTGGATGGCTGCGTCCATGCCTTGGATCTAGATTCTTGTATACTCTGTTATGGATGGTTGCGCCTATACCACATATGTATCATGTATTTGAGATATCAGTTGTACTTCTCTACACAGGTTTTTCGACGACAGTGTTTTCAGTTGGACACGTTCTTGTAAAGCATTTCACCCCTCTCTCTCTTTCGAGCCTCATGCTTTAGGGAGCATCTGTTACACAACAATTTGTCACCGTCCCTGCAATTCCCCGTCCCGCACATTGGAGGGCTTATTCTGTGACATGTGAGCACTGACATGATTTGAAAACACTTTCATGGCATTCCCCTAGACATGGAATTTCATTCCCCTGAAGACAAATCCTTGTGAAAAACCCTAAAAATAGCCTTTTTATCCTTGGCGTGACTAGTCAGTGTTATACTCGCGCCAATGGGGGAAATCCTCCAAAGAGGGCGTGCCAATTGGCGCTCTATCTCAGAGTCGCACTCGTGCCAAGATTAATAAAAAGTGTTTTTTAAAAATAAATGGTGGAAGATTGACTCCAACCAACTCCTGAACTGGACTCTAAATCGAGTTGGGGCGTTTGGCTCCAGTTCTCCATGTAGAGGAAGTAGTTTTCCACCTCTCATGGAAGCTTCCTTGAGGATGGGGCCAATCCCATGTTTGTAGGGATCCCAACTCCCCTTCCACCATCTACATAAGCTTGCCATTTCCCTTTGCAAGCTAGTCTCGAAGAATCTCCAAGAGCCTTCATATATAGCCTAAAGAATGTTGCAAGAGCTTTTATAGTCCTCATAGTGCCAAATCCATAGCAAGGAGATTGATGATCGAAGAGAGAGGCTTTTCCACATTCCCGACAAGCTTTACCGAGACGTATTTCGCTGACGACCTACCGAAGGAAGATTCAGCATCAGAGCCAGGTTGTATTTTCCTTTGTATTAATTAATGATAAGCGACTATTGGTTATGGTTCCACTCGTATTGTTCATTATGATCATGAGTTGCGTCTTCTCTGACTGATACATAATTGCATATATCGGGTTTTACGCTTGTGTTTGTCGTGTTTATTGTGTGTGCAGGTGTTCTATCGCAGCGAGCAAGAGAGGATTGTGATATGCTGGAGCAAGGAAAAGGGAGCGCCATCTTCCCTACAAACAACAGCGTTGGACTTGAGGTAGGCCTTCATCGCAAGTTGGTTTATTGCAATTAGGAACTTGCACCTTAGCGTGATACGATTGTTGCTAGACCCAATCTGGGCTAGTAGGGATCGCCTCTATCCGTAGAGGGGATTTACCTCCACAACATATTGTCATACATAAAATTAGCATAAGTGTCCTTCTTGTATTTGATAATCATAACTTTTTTTTGTTAGTGTTAACAGACGTAACCATGGTAGAGCAGAAACCTTTAAGAAGTCTAGGTTGCTTATCAAGATTAGATGGGCACTTTGCAAGAAGAACAATATCGTCAACATAGAGAAGAAGGATGGTGACTATCCCAGCTAAGATCATGCCAGCACATCCTGCTTCCTCTAAACAACGTTCTTGCTTTTCGATGTAAATGTCAAATAGGGTAGGGGAGAGGGGAAATATTGTTTAACTTCGATAATACACTTAATATCTTTCAACCACCCCTCCTTGCTCTTTAACTTGGCAATTAGATTCTCGTATAACCTTATAGCGGCCACTCTTAGCTCGAAAGGAACATTTAACTCTTCTAATCTATTCCATAGGTTGTTTCTAGGAATTGTATCGAAAGCCTTTCTAAAGTCCATAAAGCAACAAAATATATTGGATTGATCAGTGTGGATTTCCTGCACAATGATCCTAAGCATGACGAGGTGGTTCGTTGTTGAGTGCTGCCTTCTAAAACCCGATTGGCCTTTAGCCCTCTTACCTTCAGTTTCAAGCCAAATGCTCAACTTATTTTCCAAAATAATACCATATAACTTGGTTAAGAGAGGGCTGATCATAATTGTCCTATAATTAGAGGGGTTATTTGTATCCCCGCTTTTAAAAATAGGGATAATGAGGCTTTGAGTCCAAGGTTTAGGGAACCCTTGCTTGACCGCTTGGTTGAAAAGCTTGTGGATGTGGGGGATGTGGATAGGACCTCCAATTTTTAAGATTTCCAGCTGGTAACTTTCAATTTCTTTACCTTTCCCATTTTCCAAGCATTTAACCCCAAAATCAATGTCTTCTAATGAGAAAAATTCTTTCATTGTGATCAGGGTTTCAAAATCCCTGGCATTTAGAGATTCATAAAGCTTTTTAAGATAGGAATTCCAATCGTGTAAAGCAATTTTATTATTATCTTTAGTTTTCTTAGTTAGAATCTGCCTCTAGAATTTCTTCAGAACCACCTGAGAGAGGTGTAAGAGATTCTCTTGTCTTTTATGAATATATTGTCTTTCTTCCTTTTACTTAGGGCTTTGTAGATTTTTATCTTGTCAATTTTGAGAGATTCATCAACAACTTCCTTAATTTCTCTCCTCGCACTTTTACAATCTTTGTCATACCATGGGTTGGCTTTGCTATTTCTTTTATTACTTGAGACTTCAATAGAGAACTTGTTAATAGAATATGAGAGGGTTGTATTAAAGTTATGATAGAGGTCATATATGTTGTCTATACTAGATAAAGGAAGAAAATTAGTTTTTAATTCATTTAGAAAGAGATAGTTTTTATTTATATCAAAGATTAAGTTCTTTTGACTATAAGGATTATCTTCTATGGGATCTCTATGCATAAAAAAATTGAGAGTTATGAGTAAAGACCTATGATCAGAGTCAGGCTTGTGGTCGTCTAAGATGTCAAAATTTATTATTTCGTTGTATACAGGGAGATCAGAAATGACATAGTCTACCACACTCCCGCCAAGCCCATGGATGTAGGTCATCTGGCTAGAATTTGGCCACTTCTTTATACCGTTGCAAATTATGAGATCCTGAGCACTAAAGAGCTTGACTAGCTCCGACCCAAACATATTATCTTCGAGGTCTTCAGAGCTCCTTTTGTACCAGATATCCAGAGTAAGGTCTTCGTCTAACCAAAAAGGATTGGAGTTGGAATGATTCCTTCGAAGAATAGCTTGGTTGCTTGAATTTCGAGCATTAAAGTCACCCATTCAAAGGATATTACTTTCATTCCTTAGGCTAGAAATATCTTTCTCTAAACCATTGTAAGGATGAATTTTATCTAGATTATTTTTCTTATAGAAGTTAGAATTATTGGGGGGGGGGGGGGGTGGATAATATATTTCTATGCAGGTCTTTTTATCATCGATGTCAGTAATCTCAATCCAACTATATTGGTTTTAAGGGTCGTTTTTATAAATCCTAGCATGGGGGGAGATGTTCTTCTTAATGTAGCAAGCTACGGCCCCAAAGCCTCTACGGGAGGATCGTTTGTTCCAGGTAGACCATAGTGCAAAGCCATCTATGTTAGGGACCTTAGGTTCTTCGTGCTCCCAAGTTTCAACAAGCAATATAATATCAACATCATTTGAGATCCAACTTAGCTTGGGGCCTTTGTTCCATGGAAAGCCCTAATAGTTCCAAGAAAGAATTCAGAGCATGTTGAATTGCTATTTATTACTATCTTTTTGGTTTCTATCTCGAATAATGACTTTTCTAATTTTTATTATTGCCCATTTTCCTTCCTTCCTAGCTTCTTTTACCTGTTGAACCTCCTTTCTTAATTCTGCTTGATCTTCTGGATTGAGATCTTCATTTATAAATATTCTCCTTCCTTTTAGACTTGAGGTTTTACTAAGTATGACATAATTATGGTCAGTAGAGCTCACCTTTATTCGGATCGGATCAAACTTCCCTTATTCTTAGTTAATTGCCCTAACCTTGTTGCTTCTGTGAGACACGTGGTTTCAATTTTTAATCTATTATGTAATTCTGTCTACGCTATGGCTAAAGTATCCTTGTCTACCTCCTCTTTCAAACCAAATATTATAAGGTTCAAGGCCATTTTGTTATGCTCATGGTCTAATTCGATCAATTTTTTCATTTCATCTTTAATTGGTTTGATATCTGATTTATGTGCTCCATTATTTAGGGTGAGACTGTTGTTAACTTTTTCTTCTAGTTCTTTAATCATGTCTTTCATTTTAAGACTCTCTATATTATCAACATCTCCTTGCTGGGATGTTTGTTTCGTATCTTGGTTTTGTTTTACTATGACCTCCAACCTAGTCTCCATTGCCTCCATTTTATTCTCTAATAGTTCTATTTTATTTTCTATTTTTTTGGGATCTTGTCTTCAAGAGATGTGAATTTGTTTTCCAGTATGGCTTTTAACTTGGTTTGTAGCTTGATTTCTCTTTCTTCTCTACTTTTCTCTAAATACTCTATATACTCATAAAGGCTCTATAGAGTAACTGTGCTAGGTCTACCTTTGGTAATATTTGGTAGCTATGGTGAATTATTCATACTTGAGAATATATGAGTAGATATATATTAGAAAAAGATAAGGAATGTGTGCAACTAAATACCAGCAAACCAGACAGCAGACCTCAAGTGCCCAGGTCCAAAAATTTATTGAGAAAAAATCACCACAAACCGGACAGCAGACCTCAAGTGCTCAGGTCCGAAAGTTTATCGAGAAAATTCACGGCAAAATTTTCACTGCAGAATTTCATGGCAGACCCAAGTATTAATAAAGAAAATTCACCCCAGAATTGCTTTATAGTTACAAGTGTAAAATTATATATTTATATTATTGTAAAATTTTAATCCTTTTTAAATTATTTATAAATTTACATCTTAAAAATAGGTTAAGTGCAGTTATTTCTTTTCAATATCTTAATAACAAGAAAAATGGTGATTAAAAATAACAATCTATAGCATTTTAACAATAAGAATTTTGATTGATAGAATGTTAAAATATGAATATTTTTCTAATTTTAAAATTATTATAAATAAATTTTTCATAAAATTTTACTAAAAAGGCTTATTCTACACCATAGTATGATATGTAAAGTTGATCAAAATACTCTTTAAGGCTTATAATTTTTTTTTAAATATTTGTATAAATAAAATTTAGTCTCTGCTCATAAATAACTTTAAATAATTGTATAAATAAACAATTACAAATCCATTAATCCAACTAAGTTGCTAGATTGGTTGAATTTTTTTAACTGAATTAATAAGTTTATTTTCTCCGTTTTCTGAGTTAATAACTTTGTTTTCTCTATTTTCTCAGTGTTCTTCATACTCTACTATTGATTTGTCCTATTAGATCGAGATCACATCAGACTTTGAGAGCTCTATAGGTGATATCAACCTCTGTTCAAAGAAGCAAGCCACCTTTAGTGCCCAATAAGATATGTCATAGTTTACCACTAACAAGTGGAGTAACAAGTGGAGTAGGTGCCCAAGTTCAATAGTCTGAATTCCTCCAGCAACTACTAAAATAAAGAATTTTATAAGATGAGTAAAAAATGTGAACTTCTTCGAGAATAAGAAGTTCTTAGAGCTTTAGAAAAGATCAACATTAAAAACATTGTGGAAGAAAAGTAAAAAAAAAATATCAATGACATGCATTCACAGTCACCAACCATAATGGATGGACGTGAGTTTATGACATCACTTCCACCTCAAATACAATATATCTAAATAAAATTAGACTCAGTAACCTGTATAAAACCATAAAGACACTTGATTAGACTCAATCACATATGTAAATCCATAGGGACACTTGATTAGGTCTAATCCAGAGTTATTTATAGCAAGGTGAGGATGTGTGAAGAGCATTAGATACTTGGGAATGTATACGATCCAATTTATAAACAACTGGAGTTATTTATAGCAATGTGACAGGTTTGGCGGTGGAACTTTTGCGGCTGGATTTTGGATGGGCTGCAGTCTTGATGGTGACAGGTTTGGTGGTGGAACTTTTGCGGTGGGTTTCTACATGGGAGTTCTCTTTAGTGGGACTTTTTGGAGTTTCAGGTGTCGGAATCCAGTGAAAAATATTGAAGTAAAATCTTGATTTTCGTTATTTAAACTGGTTTTTTACTGTATATATGGATTCAGCATCCTAAAAAACCCCTAAGGCACTTCAACTGTGCAAGATTACTCATCAAACTTCTATTTTCACCAAATTCTTGCCGAAATTTAGAGAAATTAGACTGGAAAAAACTACCGTAAAAGTCTTCAAAAAATCGTATTATAGACTGCTCGTTCGGCATGTGCTGCGGCCGTGATGGTGACAAGTTTGGCGGTGGAACTTTTGCGGCGGGATTCATGGAGGGTTTCCATGAAGGCCACATCGTTTACTGTTTCGTAATTTCGGACCGCAGCAGAATCATCCAACCGTTGCAAGAGGCAACATCTTGTTTTTCAAAACTTGTGGGTTTTCAGAGTTAGAAGGTGGCGGAATTTTGACATTAATAAAAGTTGGTGTAGGGTCTTCTTCCACGATCTGCCACCTTTTATTGTCTATAAATAGCTCTGGTTGGGACTTTAAGAAATTCTGTAATTCCTCCACTGCTTTATTCAAGTGTTGGTTCATGACATTAACTCTGGTGCTACGGGTCACGGTTTTGATGCTCTTCGCCAGTTCTATTATAATCTTGCAAGCTTGGGCAATGATTTTCATGCATGGCTCTTTCAGGTGTTGTCGCATGAAGTACGGTCCCTGGATTCAAGTGATTTAGCAACACTAGCTGAGCTGTGTTTCAAAAAAACCTACCTTAGTTCTAAATTTCAAGTTCTTAACCAAACTTTCTAAAAAAAAAATCATTTAAAGATTTAGTCAAAAATCTAATAATATAATTAATCTTAAAAGACATTTATCTATTTCATAAATCACCTAACATAAAGAAATTCATTTCGTATTAAATTAAGGAAAAATATTATTTGACAACAGCATTATTCAATTTATTTGTTCGTTCTTTTGAATATCAGTTATAATAAAATTAATGGTTCCATAAAATGCTTAAAAACAAGCATGTTAGGTGCCACCATTTCAGATCCTGTTTTATATATCTAAAGTCAACCTGAATATATATTAATTCTAACCTTTGGGACTGAAGTGAATCTATATTAGTAGGAATAATTTGCTCTGGAATAATACCCACCAAAGCTTCTTCTCTAGCTTTTGAATTTAACACTCGCATGTAACCTGTAGAGACCTTACTTTGGTCGCAGTCCTTATCTGAATATTCCTTGAAATACTCTGTAAGTAAAACAGAATTTTCCATCAGAGTAACATTAATAAATTCTTTAGTTCGGAAAAAATATTTTTAATCTTTATATTTTAAAATATTTTGAAATTTGATAAACAAATTCAAACATAAAAATACAAAGAAATTAATTTGATTCACCTTCCAGAGATGGAGCAAGTCCTTCAAGGTTGCGTATAATGAATTTGTGAATATCATCTCTTGCCCAAATTGGGTAGATCAGTAAACTGGTCAGCGTATTACTTGATTAAATAAAAGGTAATGTCAAATTAGAGGTTTTGTTTTTATTGAATTGAATATTAAAGTTAGGATAAATCTAAATTGTAGAAAGGGTTATTTTACTTTATAATATAAAATGAAAAAATGGAAAAAATAAAGAGTAAAATTAAAAATTTGAGATGGGTTAAATAGCAATTGCACCACATGTTGCAAAAGAAACACCATAAGGCAATAGCATAGGAAAGAGTAGCTTAGAAGAAATATGTTGTTGCAGAGAAGGAGCCATCGTTGAAGAATGAAAGGCAATTTTTGCTTCCATGAAAGCAGGTGTGGAGGTTTTAAAGGTATTGATAATAAGAGTTATCAACCAGAAAATTTTGTTATAGATATTGAAATAGGCAATTGTGGATGAAAACATATATATAAACCAACATAATCTGTTCACATATATAAAAAAATTGTTATAGATATTGAAATAGGAAATTGGGGTGAAAATCTTTTGCTGATTAACAATCCTCTGAAACAAGCATGAAATGAGCACGGAACTCAAATAAGATATTTTAAATACATTTAAGTAAAATCTATCTATCATAGATGTAAATAAAGAGAATTTTTATTAACAGAAATAGAGTTTACTCCAAGTTCATCTACATATCCAAAAGCTAATTACATGCTTGTCAAAATTGTAAATTGGAAGGAGATATTGTTCTTTCTGTTATGGTTTATTTTCTTAACTCCAAACTTGGTTTATTCTTTCTCTATATACATAAGAAACAAAAAATACAAAGTAATTTCAGAATTTTAAGTTATAGTTTTATATATTATAAATACAAATCTAGTTTCTTATTAAACTATTTTGCACACATTTATTTATTCAAATAAATTATATTGTGAATATTTTTTCTCCTATTATTTGATTACAAAATTATTATACTCCCTACAAAGTAAAACAACTTTATTAATAAAGAATTGAATGCCAAATTTAAATTTTACTCAAGCTAGAACTACTATAATACATAGAACTAAATTTTTTTTATGTATAAACTATTTGTTTTATATGTAGTTGAAGTTGAATTTTCATTACCTGTTGAAGATTGCAACAAGAAACAGTGAAGGAGGCATCCTGAAACATCATTCCTGGTCCTAGTTGGAAAATAATCACCTAAACTAGGTGGTTCCCACACAGGTGATTTTTGTCGCAAAGTCTATTTTTAGACTATGTCTATTTTTAGACATGTCGATCATATTCTATGAGTTGCAGGATGCTATTTGTGGATGGTTGGTCAAGTTGGAAAAATAGATGGATTTCTATTTTTAGACATATTGGGCAGAATCTATTTTTAGATTTCTAGTCTAAAAATAGATATGTCGAATATTATTAGCTCTTAGTAATATTTGGACTATAAACATTATCTTATTCTCTTGGAGCACTTCAGTTAAATGCACAGATGTGGCACAGGAGCTGACAGAAGGAATTACGATATTCCTGAGGGTTAAGTGGAGCTATTGCATGAAGACTTCAGTTAGAACTCATGTGACAGAGTTTGGTGGAGTTGTAGAAGTAGTTGGTGGAGTTGTGTTCAGTTTAACTCAGTTAAACATAGTTGAGCTAGTTGTATCTAGTCTAACTGATTGATACACTAGTGAGAGTGGTGTGAATTAATTCACTAATTATTAACTCATTAATCAACTGAAGAATACATCAGTTAAATACAGTGCATGGACAGTTTCAGAGGAGACCAGTGAAGAGGTAGGTGAAAGAGCAGTGTGACTATCAGTTGTGACTATAGTGTTGCATGATTTGCAACACACAGTGGTTGGAGATGCCTATGAATATTGCGTGAGAAAGGCTGGGGCAATTCGAACTCATCCAAAGCCATTCTTTAGCATTGATTGCGCAGTAGAGGCAGGCTAAAGGCTAGCAAAGATCGGTGCATGTGCAAGATCAGGGCCTGATTAGTGTGTAGCAATTGGAGATTGTACTGAGAGCTTGTGAGGAGCTTTGTATGATGATTGTTACATGATCTCTATGACATATAATATACAGATAGTTGGGGGTTTTCAGCTTTAAGCTTTCCCATAAATTATTGTGTTCATATGTGTGAATTTTTATGGTTTTAATGTGTGCATGCAATTGATTTTATTTCCACAATTAATGATCAATGGTAGAAGAGATCATGTATTGTGCATGAAGTCAAATAGTGTGTGATCAGGAGAATCTCAGATGTATAACATATAAGTTATTATAATTTCTACATGGTATCAGAGCGATATTAATCATTGGAGCAATTGCAAAACATTGAATCGGTTGAGTTTTGTGCTGGTGGAATTCGAATTTGCAGCAGTGTTTTCTTGGTGTCGAAGTTGAGCATTCATTGAAATGTCTTTCAGCGGATTGCGACTGGAGTATGCCCTTGAGGGCAACTCGAATTATATTGCATGTAAGGACAGGATGGAGGCGGTGCTAAAGGATAATGGGTTGAAGGAGTTCATAGATGTTGATATTCCTAAACCGGGTTCTAGCGATGCAGCTGCACTTGACGCATGGCAAAAGAAGGTAGCAAGGTGTCGAAGAATTCTGTTGGAAGGTGTGAAGGATCACATAGTGTCCAGCCTTCATGGTAAATCTTCTCCATTCTTGATGTGGAAAGATTTGACAGATTTGTTCCAAAACAAGAGCGACCCGAGGAAGTTGGCGCTTAAGGATAAACTCAGGAAAATAAAAATGGAGAAGAATGACACTATTCCGGTATACTTGAAAAAGTTTGTCCACTGCAGGGATGAGCTTGGGAGTGTAGGAGTTAGTGTGGATGGCAAGGAATTGGTGAGCTTGGCTCTCCTTGGGCTTCCGAAGAGTTGGCATTCCTATCAGGACTCTGTCAATGGTCGGGAGAAACTGCCAGGATGGGAGCGACTTTGGTTGGATCTTGTGCAGGAGGAGATAAGGCGGGATACCAGGGATGGGATCTTCATCAAAGAATGATGATGAATAGGATTGCGCTTGGCTGCCAAAGCAAGGAAATGGAAGGGGAAGAAAAATCCTTCTCAATCCTGGCAAGTGATGGCAAAGAGCGTGGACATGTCCAAAGTGAAGTGTTTTCACCGTCACGAGCATGGTCATTTCGCTCACGATTGTCCACAAAATAAGAAGAACAATCGGTGTCAGCCGGAGCCGTAACCGGTGAGGCTCTTGCCTCGCAATTTGAGCCGGACTTCTAACATCGCATGCATGGTGTCTATGCATTGGGATTAGGGTGGTATTTTGATAGTGGCGCTTCCTTTCATACGACAGAGATGAATCTTTTCGTTGACTCGTGGAGAAAGATCTACGCTTGCATGTTGAGTTGGGCGACAATGGCTGATACAATGCGATCAAAGAGGATCTCATTACCTTCAGAGGGAGTCAGTAAACTCATTCTTTTACAAGATGTTGTGCATGTTCCAGGTTTAAAGAAGAATTTAATCTCAACCGCAATGTTAGAGGATAAAGGCTATGATGTTGTCTTTAGTGAAGGAAAATGTTTCCTTCGGCACAAAGAAACAAGGCAAGTCAAGAAGTTTGGGATTTGAGCTAAGAATCTCTACAGAATTGAAGTAGATGGGATTTCTACGGAGCTTCCTACTGTTGGGAAGTGTAAGAAAGACATGCAATTGAAGCTTGAGAGGGAGTAGGATTTTCATGCAGGTCAGAGTGAACCTCGAGATGTGGAGCAGCCAGAAGATGAGGATCATGGAGTGGGAGAAACCACTCATGCAGAGAAATTTCGTGCCAGATGGGCAGAGGGAGTGCATGCAGCTATACCACCAGGTGAGAGGTGGGGCGACATGCATGATTAATCCCAAGAAGAGATTTCTGGGCAGGATTCATGAGGATGGTGTGGATCTCATGAATTGAACCTGGCTATGAGGTTCCCATAGAGCAGCAGTAGCATGATCAGCTGGATTGATGCAGGCAGATCAAAGTGACAGTGTCGGATACTGGAGCGCGGTTCAGAGTTGACAGCAAGTGCAGAGTGCATGGGTGCAGAGTTCAACAACGCAGTGGTTCCTGAAGACATGTGCAGTAGCTAAGTAGAAGTTGAAGACTTTGATGATAGATGCATCAGAATGATTGAGTTGTTTGGAGCCTATTCAGTTTCAGAAGAGTTGCAGAGCAGATGCATGGAGTTGCATGGTGCTTGTGAAGGTTGCAGGGCGAATGCATGGAGTTGCATGTCGCATGCAAAGACAGTCCTTTCTTGTTGAGAGAGAGTGTTGAAGATTGCAACAAGAAATAGTGAAGGAGGCATCCTGAAACATCATTCCTGATCCTAGTTGGAAAGTGATCACCAAAACTAGGTGGGGGCCACACAGGTGATTTTTGTCGCAAAGTCTATTTTTAGACTAAGTCTATTTTTAGACATGTCGATCATATTCTATGAGTTGCAGGATGCTATTTGTGGATGGTTGGTCAAGTTGGAAAAATAGATGGATTTCTATTTTTAGACATATTGGGCGGAATCTATTTTTAGATTGCCGGTCTAAAAATAGATATGTCGAATATTATTAGCTCTTAATAATATTTGGACTATAAACATTATCTTATTCTCTTGGAGCACTTCAGTTAAGTGCACAGATGTGGCACAGGAGCTGACAGAAGGAATTACGCTATTCCTGAGGGTTAAGTGGAGCTATTGCATGGAGACTTCGGTTAGAACTCATGTGAGAGAGTTTGGTGGAGTTGATTAAGGAAGTTAATGGAGTTGTGTTCAGTTTAACTAATCTAAACATAGTTGAGCTAGTTGTATCTAGTCTAACTGATTGATACACTAGTGAGAGTGGTGTGAATTAATTATTAATTAATTTACTAATTATTAACTCATTAATCAACTAAAGAATACATCAGTTAACTACAGTGCATGGACAGTTTCAGTGGAGACCAGTGAAGAGGTAGGTGAAAGAGCAGTGTGACTATCAGTTGTGACTATAATGTTGCATGATTTGCAACACACAGTGGTTGGAGATGCCTATGAAGATTGCGTGAGCAAGGCTGGGGCAATTCGAACTCATCCAGAGCCATTCTTCAGCTGTGATTGCGCAATAGAGGCAGACTAAAGGCTAGCAAAGATCGGTGCATGGATTTGCAAGATCAAGGCCTGATTAGTGTGTAGCAATTGGAGATTGTACTGAGAGCTTGTGAGGAGCTTTGTATGATGATTGTTACATGATCTCTATGACATATAATATACGAGATGTTGGGGGTTTTTTCAGCTTTAAGCTTTCCCATAAATTCTTGTGTTCATATGTGTGAATTTTTATGGTTTTAATGTGTGCATGCAATTGATTTTATTTCCGCAATTAATGATCAATGGTAGAAGAGATTATGTATTGTGCATGAAGTCAAATAGTGTGTGATCATGAGAATATTGGATGTATTACATATCAGTTATATAATTTTTACATTACCTATTATCTTCAAACCCTATGGGGAGCTATTGAACATGGGAGCAAAATTTACATAAATAAACATTCACATTGTCAATTTGGACAAAAAATAAAATAAAAATAAAATAAAATAAAATTATAATCCTAAAATTCTCTTACCTAATCATATTTTTAAATATATAATTGAGTTCCATTTATTAAAAACAAAGGAAATATTATTGGTGAACATGTCTTGCTCTATGGTGTTGGATATTGGGCATAACTTTCTTGATCTTGTATACAAGACTGTAAATTTGCATGTAGCTTATACTACATTAACCATGAAATTGTCAACATTTAGAGCACACTTGCCATCACATTTGTAGAGAAAATTACAATAGAGTATCACATTTTTCTTATCATATCTAAATGTTCCTATATGCAACAGCTACGTTGTGCCTCATAGTTTAAATTTGTGCAGGGAGGAGGAGAGGAGTGTCAAGGTGCAAGCTAGAATAAGAAGATAAAGAAGAATCTTGTTTGGGACATGAGAATCTTGTTTGGGACTTGAGATAGATTCGTTCTCTGCACATCTAGACTCAAAGCTTAATAAAAGAAAACTCACCATACTTTGAATTTTTTAAATAAATATCTTAAAAATTAGAATGTCAATTTAATTTAATACATTTTACTCAATCACACATTTAGCAATATTCATTTAAAAAAATACAAATAAAGATTACTATTTTAAATAAAAATATCAGAACACATTTAACAATATTCATTTAAAAAAATACAAATACAAATTACTATTTTAAATAAAAATAGTACAAAGAATCACATTAATTACCATTGACCTTGTGTATCTTCCTCTTATTACTTTTTAAATACCTTTTTAAATACCTAATGTTTGTAACTTATTCTTAATCACATAGTGTCAATTTTGTAAAACTATAATCTACAAGTCTCACTTTTTATAAATTTGGTGGAAGGATAGAGTATCTAAATTCCCTTACCTGTTAAGAAGCATCCTCAATTATTGTACCACCCACCTCAACATCCAATCACCTCAACATCCAATCTAGACATCTTAGGTTATTCTAAATTGATCAAGAGTACAGAATTTTTAGGGCGGTGCTCTATGTTCACTAAAATTCCCATGATGTCCATCACTATGTATGGGGCTCATTGCAACCTTGGATATATTCTGTGAGTTGTGATTTTTTTTCTTGTGGCTAAAACTTATTTTTGGTTGTCACCTAGTTATCATGATTCAAAACATTGTTATCATCTCAGATCCTTATAGAATTAGATATATTCTGTGAGCTAATGTGATTTTTTGTTTGTCACAATGATTTAAAAATCAGTTATTACACCACAATATTGATTTTATCATTGTCTGTTTTGTTTATGAACCCTTTAAAAAAACCACAGGAACATTTGATTTTACACTCTGATCTCCCAAGCATGGGTGGGGGTTTCAAAAATTGGAGAGTAGATTGAGCGGTTATTGTTAGAAATTGTTGTATAAGATGGGAAAATTGGATGGTTTGTAGAGAATATGGATGTCATAGCATATATCTGTTTTGAATTTTTAGTGTCTCTGGCCACCATGCATCTAATAGGATCCATTTCAACTGAGTACGTCAATAGATCACTTTGTGAATGATAAATTATGACATCCCTAGCCATTTTCTTTGATTTTCAATCAAGTTACAAACTAATACCTTGTGAAATCCCTAGCCATTTATTTGATTGTGGACCAGGTTATAAACTAGAATACACTCTCTCTTCATAAGACTCTACAATATATATTGGATGGAGGGAAAGGTTATGATGAAACTTGTAAAAGAACCCCTTACGGTTATCTCAACTTACTCTATTTTTAATCACATAGTGTCAATTTTGTAAAACTATAATCTACAATAAGGACTGAGTGAGTTTTTTCTTTTGTAAGTTTTGTTTGAATTGAAAAACAAAAAAATATAAAAGCTTAAATTATGTAGTGAAAAACTTTGTTTAAAATTTCAGAATAAAAAGTTGAGTAAGTTTGATATCATATAATATGAAATTTTTTTATGATTATATAGTTTTTTTTTAATATAATAAATTTGATATTCATTAACAAAAAAAATAGGAAAGAGTATGTATGTAGTTACAAATTGTTATGTAGTTACAAACTATTACAATTAAGTAATTAGAGGTAAATTTAATGTTATTTAAGAAATGAGAATTATGGACATTCATCATTATTTCTCAAGATAAATCATGTCCTGTGAAATAATTTCACATATTTTAAATAATTTCATTATTAATTTATTTTTTTATGAATAATAAAATAGTTGTAACATAAATAAAATATAATTAAAAAAACCATGTCTTTTTGGAATAATAAAATAGCTGTAACAAAAATAATATAGAACAAGAAAAACTATGTATATTTGGATGTATGAAAATTTAGATACTTTTTATTAAGTAAAATTTTAAAATAATAATGGTTATAAACAATTAAAAATGATTTTATTAAGTAGTTAATTTAGATCTATATTTTTTATCAAAGGGATCAATTCTCTTTTTGCTCTAAAAGAATTTTGCATATGAAGACAGTTGATCTAGGCCATCTTAATTTTGGCCTTTAAATAAACTATATTCCACATGAATACCAAGGGTCAATACCATGAGCTGTTTTTATATAGTTTATTATTATTTTATTTTATTAATTTTATTTTTTATTATATTTTGTACTAGGTAAAATTTTCATTACATTATGTCAATATTTTTATTTAATTTACTTTTATTTTCATTTTTTGTGTAATTTGACATAGTCAAAAGGTTAAACTTGACATTACAACATTTCTATTATACACCTAAATTCAATTTAACTTATTAAAAAGAAAAAGAAAAAAATAACACTATATATATATATATATATATATATATATATATATATATATATATATACTTGTTGATCTAATGGTGTAAAACATTTCAATCGCCTAATATTTGATCCAATGGATCAGACATGGACACATTGGCAGCTAGGGGAGTTGTTTTCAGATAGGAACCCCTTACAGCGTAATAAAAGATTTATCTATTTGTCTAAAAAAATTATTTAATTTTCTTACAAGATCTATCATTGTTGGTGTAAAATTTTGGGTTTAAAAAGGTCTCTCAAATTCCGGAGCACCAGCCACATAACTGAGCATTTGAGGCCCTAGTTTCTGTCATGCACTGTTATGCCTGCCTCCTATCCCCTGGAATGCAGTGTTGTGAGTGCAAATATGGTTCAAAGGGGGTCAAAATGTGAGTGTGACCTAGGGGTAATAGGCCTGAATGGTTAGTTTACCTTCTGGGGGTGTTGTTGTTGTTGTACGCCCTACTGGCTATCATGCAGTGTTATGCCTACCTCGTATCCCCTGGAATGCAGTGTTATGGGTGCGATTATGGTTCAAAGGGGGTCAAAATGTGAGTGTGACCTAGGGGTAAGAGGCATGCATGGTTGGTTTACCTTCTCGGGATATTGTTGTTGTTGTACAAGGTCTCTAGGTTGTGTTCTATGTTGGTTCCACTTCCTTAAGGTGTAGGTTGTGTTCTTAGTGGGTTCCACTTCCTTAAGGTCACGGCCTCAAGTTGTGTCATCAAATTCCTTTTATAAATCACCTTTCTTACCTCAAGGATTTTTTCAGTCCTATCACTTATGCCAATTTCTTCCAATTCCTGTTTATTCTTAGAATTGAGAAACTTAAATGATTTTAGTGGCTTCTTCTGGCTTTTTACCAAGTTCTTCCTTGACTTTTTGAATGGTTTCACTTGCTACCTTGATCAAATCCTTCTGCTCATAAATAACTTGGATAGATGGCCAAGTATTATTGACAGAGTCAATAATATTGGCCCACAGCTACTGCTTTGCCTGAGCAAGTGGTTCTTTTAAGGTTAATTCTTTCTGTAACTTCTGGACTTTCTCAGTCAATATTTTTGACTTCTATACTTGATTCTTATGCATGATTTGAACTAGTTTTTTCTCATTCTCTAGACTTTTCATTTGTTCTTAAGTCTCTTTATTTCATTAGTCTTTATGGACATATCTTGCATGGCTTTAACCAGTTTACCTGATTCACCACTAGGATAAGCTACTGCTGTAGATGATTCTGTAGCTGATGTTGTTGCTGATGTAGTGGGAAGTGTTGCAGCTACTGGAACTGCTACGACCACTGAAGCTACTAAAGTAGAAGGAATTTCTGTTGTAACTGTAGGAATATCAGTGACAAGGATTGCTTCCATGCTGGCCTTTTTCTCCTGCACTAACTTATCCTTCTCATTTTCCATTTCTTTCAATTAGGAAGTTAATTGAAGAATGAGGTTCATCATCTCATCTTTTTGGCTTTCATCCTGTAATACTTCTTTGGCCTATGGATGTTCAGTAGTAGGAAATTTGAGCTGTTTCTTTAATGCAACAATGTCTGCATTATTTTTCTTAATAATTTCTTCTGCAACTTTGACATTTTTTGGATCATATCCTACTTCAATTACCAAATCTTCCAAATATTTAATTCTATTATCTTTAGCCGGCGAGGATGCTTTTTCTAGCTTCAACTGTACTTTTACATTTTCCAAAGAATTGTGAAGATTTTGGACACTCATGGCTTTGCTGGACATAGTAGAATATATCATTTCTCAGGCCTGCTTGTGAAATTCAATTTAGTATAAAGGATGAACATCCTTAGCGATGACCTCAAATGCTGTCTTTTTATAGTGAGATGATGACTTTGGAGCTTGGACTCTAGGCTGAAAAAAGGTCATATGCATCTTTTTGGTTTTATAATAAAAGGCAGAAAGCAATATATTTTGGTTGCCATGAGTCTACTTCAGGTATTGTGAATATATTTTAGCCTTTACTTCTTCATTTCTGGCCTTAATATCTTTGTATCTCTCTTTGATGTCTATATCTCTGTCTACTGGTTTACCTGAAGAAGATACCTCAACAATATGCTGCTTTTTGATGATATAAGCACTAGAGGTTGAAGGTTGATGAGTTTCTTTTGACACAGTGGGAGGTACATTTTCCTTGACATTTGTATCTGTGTCAATAACCTCAAATGTGTCTACTAATTCCTTCTGTTCACTTGTTGGATTTAATTTTGGCTTCTTTTTGTACATTATTTTGAACTTAGTTTCAGTAGTAGTTTCAACAGAATATGACCCTTCTTCTCTTTATCTCTTAGAGTTTCTATCCTGTGGAGCTGGAGTATGCAAAATTGAACTAGTATCACTTTGCTTCTCTACCTCTTGCAGGGTATTTTCCAACCATTTAGACTGGTTGGAGTACTTCTCAATATCTGGCTTATACTTATGGACAAAAGGAGTTAATTTAAATTTAACTCTTAGTTTGTTGATAACTCCTACAGGATCATATTGCCACTTGAAACTTTCACTGAACTTGAACTCCTTTAAACACTTTTGTGCCTGTTGACCTGCACTTATATTGTTACAGATGAATGGGCCAAGCTGATTTTTTATTTTAAACTGTGTTTTCTTCTTTGCTGATAAGAAATTAACCTCATCAGAGTTTATGATTTGCCTTATATATTCAAGTGAAAATAACCTCATTGGGAGGTATTTTGGCAGTTTATATGTGGTTAGCTAACATCCATAAACTCTAATATCTGTGTGGTTCTAGTGTATGTACCAGTCACCTATTCTACTGTGTTCAGATAATTGTAAGACCTTTTTTATCTCATCACTAACTCTTGATTGAATGTTTTTGTTCAACATGTTGACAATTGGATAGATGAATGAGTCAATGAAGTCCTTGTATGTGAACTCCGTGGAATATTTCCTAATTGAGGAAGTCCAGAAGACAACTGATTGTGGATTACCCTCAATGTCCAGTTTTTTATGGTTAACTGCAAACCTTTCAGATTGGAAGTATAAGAACAAGTGAAACAACAATGATGAATACTTGAAGACTCCTTCTTTAGGTAATTTAACCAGTTGCTCATGAATAGCATCTGATAAGTATTGAGAAAAGTTAAATGTGAAGGATGGAGGCCGTCTTGGATAGGAAATAGACAGGAAACCTAGTACTGAAGCATATACAAACTCATCTGTAAAATAGCCTAGAATGCAAGACAACATTTAGATCATTTGTCTTGTTCTTTATGAGAAAATTGAGGCTAAATAGGGAGGGTTTCTCTTTGGGGTTTCAATTGATGAAGGCAAGAAGGTTTGGAATATCTGAAACCTCTTTGGAAAGTCAATTTTAAGATAAAATTGTATGAGGATTTCAATTGACAGAGGGGATTCATTATGCTTAGGTTGAATTTGAAGCATCTGGTTTATGGATTCAGCAGTAATAGTGAACAAAATTTCCTTGTTGTGGCTTATTAGGGATCTTTCATTTGGTAGATAGTTAACTTGACAAAGCCTGATGATTTCTGGGAATTGGAAAGTCTGTGGGAGGATATACTTGGGTAAATTTGACTCCCAAAGGCAGATATCATCAACCTGTTCCATGAATTTGTCATGGCTACAACAGTGGAGCTCAAGGAGGTTGGAATCAATGATAGAGTCACTGATTTTTCTATCTTTTTCTTCAAGGGGGGTATGTTCTACATCAATAACAGGAGGTTGTAGGGGATTGACTGTTACAATGCCTTGGGAAGCCATAGTTTTTTTTTTTTTAATCAATTAATTACTCTTTGGCTTAGGAAATAGTCTCAGGACCTCAGGAATACCATGAAAAAATGATTACAATATGCAAAAATGGTTTTGGATAGGTAATTGTGGCTTTTCTATGGTTTTCAAAGCTCCTAAATTGGTTCAATTGATTAACTTCATTACATTCTTTTGAGCTTAAGAAAAGGCCTCGACACTTTAAGAATACCTGGAAAATGAAGCTTTTTTGTTTGCAGAGAAGATCTTGAATGCAGCGGAGGATTTTTGAGGCTTCAGTGGTATTTATAAGGCTTCAAATTGGTTCTGTACCGACTTTAGGAGAAAAAATTCTTGAATTCTGGTGAATTTGGCTTAAAACTAGGTTGAAAGATATTCTTTTGCTTTGGAATAGGTCGATAAGGCTCTTTTCCACAAACTCTAACAGAATAATGGTGAAACAACATGGAAAGGGTGGCTTTATTTTTTTTAACCAACAGTGGTTAATCTTTGGGTGCGGGGTTAGTTTCAAATAGCAAGGCGGTATTCGTTGCAACGGGTGGAAACAACTTGGAAATTTTCACATCATGATAAGATGGTATACTATTTTAGTTGGAAGGATGCAATACAATGCGGGGCTACCACGTAGCAGAGGAGTGGGGCTGCGAAACAACTTATTTTGCAACCCTTCCATAGTGTTAATGGTTGGGCAATGGAGGGTGCGGAAGCTACCATTGGCCATTGGATTTGATGGAAGGAGATTTAACAGATGACGGGTGTCGAGGGATAACTCGAGAATTTGATAGGCGGGACCCGGGGAATAATGTTATGTGGTGGGTTTTAATGTATATGCAAAGGGATATGTAAAGGGTTGGGTTTATAATGAGCAGAGTTATAATAAGTGGGACCCAAGAATTAATATAAACCATAGGTTAAATGAATTTACAAGGTTTAATAATATACAGTGAAATGTTAATATGTGTGAGATATTTAAAACACAGTAAGAATGAATTAAAATAAAATCAGGGTGGGATTTAGCAGTGCGGCCCGATACGATTTTAAACAAAAACTTAGGATAAATGTATTTAAGTTTGTTTTAAATGGAAAAAGGGAAATTAGTAATGGGAAATTACTTTTTCAAAGAAAAATATATTTTTAGCTATGGTAAAGGATTTTAGTAAGGGAAAATGAGTGAAGTAAGGGGAAAGGGTTAAAATGAAGGGAAAGGGGTATTTTTACAAGGGAAAATGCCTTTTAAGAGTGGCATTAGGGTTTTTAACAAAGGGAGGGGATTTTGAGGGATATTATTGATATGAAATGACCAAGTTGTTGCTTTTCATGCCTTGCAAAAACTACTTCTGCCTACCCATCATTTACCCTAACATTTTTTTCTTCATTTATTGGGTGCATTTAGGCTTGCTGACCCTTTTTATTTTTCTTTTATAAGAAAAATATCTAATTATAACCTTATAACTTCCAATGGCTCAGATTAAACTTTTGAGCTCATTATTATTCTCTACCTAACTACTGATCTGCCAAGATTAAACAGTGTGGCTAGATCTTTATTTTCTAACTATCAGCATGAAATTTAAAGCATAAATGAGTCAAGATTAAGCCGTTTGACCATCATGGATTGTGGCATTTTTGACAAGCTGCACACAATATTATTTTTCAAATTAAAGTAAAAAGTATTGGCATTTGAATTTGCATCACTTTCAGGATCTATTTTTATCTCTTTTTTGTTGGGGTTGATATTTTATATTCTTTTTTGATCTTTTTCTTTCAGTCCTTTGATTTTTATTTTAGGACTTTTAACCTCTTTAGATTTTTTAATATGGGAAAACAATTTTCAAAATGAAAAGTATGTACAATATTACAAGACTAATCGTAGTCAATTCAAAATTATGAATCGTATTACTATAGGACCCTAACAGTGGCTCCACATGGGGATGGAATTTCCTGGTGAAATGTCAAGAAGTTTAAGATCAGTGGCCTTGGAACTTTGACTGTGCTTGTCTTGAAACTGTTTTCTGAGCTCTGCTTTATGCATACTTATGATGTTATGTCTTTCAAATCTTAGGGCCTTCTCTTTGGGCTTCAACATTTTAAGAAAAAAAACCAATCCAATCTAAACTCTCCAATGTTATGTACAAGGAGCAAAGTAAACAAAGTGAACTAATGGTTAATCTGGGGAAAAATAATGCTTCAGAATTCTACCATTGGCAGGTCCTCCTGGTAGATCTGATCCATCTATTTCCTTCAGAGATAATGCATTGTTACCTCTGTAACCATAAATGATATAGGGGCATTTCCAAAGAAAATCAAATTTACCATGTTTCCCTTTATCTTCTCTTCTAGAATCCCATTTAAGCACTTTATCACCAATGTAAAAATCATCTTCCTTTGTTTTCTTGTTAAATATCTTTTTGATTCTATCTTGGATAACTTGTGATTTGACATATACTTCTTCCCTAGTTTGATGCAAATGTACAGTCTGATTTATCCTTCTCTAGATATCATTTGGTTCTACGTGCAGTTCTTGGATCATTTTCATCACTGGCACTCCTAAAGAGGATGGAAAAACAACATCCATCCTATATAGTAGTTTATAGGGAGAGGTACCAATGGACTTATTTGTAGTTAGTCTGTCTGCCCATAAGGCATTGACCAACTTCTTGTTCCAGGTCTTTTTGTTGTCTTCTGACAGTTTTTTGATGATATTAACCAGGCTTTTGTTTGAGGATTCTGCAAGTCCATTACTTTGAGGGTAACGGGAAGTGGAATGGCCAAGGCTGATGTGATATTTGTTACATAAGTCAATCATATTTTTAGATTTGAAGGCAACTGCATTATCAGTAATGTGCTTTTGGGGACGTCCAAATCTAGAAAGGATATTATTTTCAAGGAATGAGATAATGACAGAATGAGTGGCTTGTCTAGAAGGAATGGCTTCTATCCACTTGGTGAAATAATCAGTGGTTGTCAAAATCCATTTATGCTGAGCTGAGGAGGGTGGGTGAATTTCACCAATGAAGTCTAAACCCCAGGAATTTCTGCGGAGATGGGTTTGAGGGGTAAAGGTGATAGTTTTTTCTTCCCTTCAAAGATCCGGCATTTGTGACAAGAGGTCACATACTTTCTAACATCTGCAAAAAGAGTGGGTCATTAAAAAATTTCCCTCAAGATTTTATTAGCAGTTGATTTCCAATAAAGGTGTCCTCCACAGTCACCTGCATGAAACTCTTGCATAAATTTATCAGCTTCATATTTCAGTAAACATTTTAATAAAATGCCACCATGATCTTTCCAAAAAATAGCATTATCTATGATAAAATATTTCATTGCTTTTAATTTTAGGAATCTACTTTTAGTTCTAGACAAACCGTGAGGAGATTGTAAGTTTAGAAGAACAAATTGAAATCTGCATACCAAGGTGAATCTAAGAAAGGTTCACTGATCTGTGGAGTCACCATCTCTTCCTGATCATCTAATTGAGCATTAAAATTTATACCTAAGGCCTTACAGTTTGATTTAGCCATGATTTTGGCTAAACCTTGGCCTTTAATAAGTTTAGTAGTCTTTATTTCAATGTCATATTCCAAAATGGTGGCACTCCATTTGCCTCTCTTACCATCAGGTCCATTCTGAGTCAGAATGTCCTTTACTACTGAATTTGGGACATATGCAATGATGTGTGAGTATAAAATGTACACTCTGAAATATTTAATAGCCTTCACTAAATCTAATGCTTGTTTTTCAATTATGTTGTTTTTCAATGGGCTGTTCATAAACCTGATCATTCTTTTGCAGCAAGACTGCTACAATGGTGTGTTCTGAAGCAAAATAAAAAATTATATTTTTTGAAATAAGGAATTATTAGGACTCATGTTTTTGTAAGGGCTTGTTTGATTGCTTCAAAAGATTGTTTGGCCTCTACTATCCTTTTAAGTGCTTAATCTTTCTTTAACATGTTATTCAATTCTCTAATTAATTCTTCTAAATTTGAAATGAATCTTCTGAGAAATTTTATTTTACCTATGAATGCCTATAATTCTTTGATATTTCTAGGATGACTTATGTTCAAAATTGCCTCTATTCTAGTTGGATCTATCCTAATTCCCTATTTTGATATTATGTGTCCTAAGAGCTTACCTTATTCAAGTCCAAAGAGTGTCTTTTTTGGATTCAAAGAAATACATAATTTTCTGCGTTTAGTGAACACTTGTCTCAAATGATCTAGATGTTCATTGTCTATTTTGGAGAATACTGTTATATCATCTAGATAAATGACAAAAAAATCATGAATTTATTTGGCAAAATCTATGTCCATAGCTCTCTGGAATGCAACTCCTGCATTCATCAATCCAAAAGGCATTTTCACATACATGAAAGGACCCCAAGGAGTAGTAAATGTCGTCTTTGGTTGGTCTTCTGGTTGAACTAAGATTTGATTATATCCATAGAATCCATCAAGCAATGAAATCCTGGATGATCCTACCACCCTTTGTAAATGTGGTCCATTTTGAGAAGAGGGTAGTTATCTTTTAGTGACACTTTGTTTGAGTTCTGGAAATCAACACAAAGTCTGATTTCCCCTGTTTTCTTCCTAGTGGGACCTGATTTTGAGACCCAATCAGAATATCTGATTAGTGCAATGATATATGCTTCATACATCCTTTTTACTTCTTTTTCAATCAAAGGCATAAGAACTGGATTGATTCTCCCAAGCTTCTATTTAAATGGTTTCTGATCTTCTTTGATTGGTATTTCATGTTGAATGATACTGGTGTCATAAGACTTAAGGTCTTCATAACTCCGGGCAAATACATATTGAAATTATTTAGACAAACTTATGTATTTCAACCTTTCCTCTGGAGGTAATGCTCTGGATAATTTGATGAGCTTAGGCTTTTGTTCTGTTCCTATGTTACATTCTTCTATGTTTGATCTTAATGGTTCCATTTTTGGTTTTCTTGCTACATCATTTGAATCAAAAATACCTTCTAATGGGGCTAATCCCTCAGGTAAAAAGTTATTTTTAAGGTTTAAAATCTCAAAATCATCATTTGTTATTTCTTCTATTTTTACAGTTTTTAATTTATCTATTTGTACTTTAGTAAATTTAGTTGGTTCAGTCAAATCTAAGTTATTTACATCTATCTCACTATCTATAGTGTCATCTACTGTACAATCAGTATCTATGTTACAATTTTGGAATTCTCCCTCAAAATTCATAAAATTATAGTTTTGAGCATTTTGTGAAAAAATATGCCAATATTTCAAGTTGTCTGGTATAATAGGCCCGTGTCTTACCTCTGCTGTGTATTGGTGATTTGGATGAAAAGGCAATCTGCAGGTGCTAGCAAAGTTAGCTAAACTGTGTGCCTGCATGTTCTGTTTCCTAGGAATAACAGAAAAGTCAGTTTCAAGCATATCTTTAATCAAATCTAGAACAGTTTCTCCGTATTGGCTTAGTCTAACATTATTCACAAGATATTCTCCTTTGATTTGTTTTATGATTAAGTCAGAGTCTCCCAAGATAAAAACTCTCTTGCCTCCTAATTTTCTAACAATTTGCAGTCCTAAGATTAAAGCTTCATACTCTGCCATGTTATTTGTACATTTAAAGTTTAATCTAAAGGCATGACCCTCTAAATGATTGTTTTCCATGTTATAGATATTGCTCCTAATTTGTTTACTAAGCCATCAAAATCTAAGTGCCACATAGATTCATGAAATATATTGTCACTGTCAACTTCTTTATGTTTATGTTTTAATTCTATGTTTTTATTTGTGCCAGTATCTGAATTACACAAAATGAAAGAATCCATATCAGAGTGTATAGAATAAATAGGATAGTTATGTAGTTGTTCTACACTACTGACCATGTACTTCATTAAGGTTTCTCTGTAAATCTTTTTGGTTTGACCAAATACTGAAATTGTGGCATAGGACATGTCTAACTATAGATATCCCTGCAGTTTTGCTCCCCATGAGCGAGATAATAACATTCAATACTTTGGAGGGATATCAACAACTACAATATCCGTGACAATACTCTTGGCTGGGTATTGGACTAATGTGACACAAATCTTTTATCAAGCCAAGACATTTAACTTTACTGGAATCAAAAGAGAAGAGATCTTTATATTGTCCA
Organism: Pinus albicaulis; assembly: GCA_034641835.2. Classification (NCBI taxonomy): domain Eukaryota; kingdom Viridiplantae; phylum Streptophyta; class Pinopsida; order Pinales; family Pinaceae; genus Pinus; species Pinus albicaulis. The sequence goes on along the minus strand of CM076584.1, from coordinate 1,576,471,095 downwards.
GTGATGTCTAGATTCAATGTTTCCATGATAGCTTTTGGCATTAAATTGTGGGATGCTCTAGAATCTAGCATAGCATTGTGTAAAATATTATCATGAATACTCAAGCTAATGTAAAATGGAGGAACACCACCTTCTTCATTTTTACCATTTACATCAGGACCAAATATTAATTCTGGTTGGTCATCATTCAAATTAACAAAATCTTCTCCTTCGCTTATGTTCAGTGTTTTAGTGATTTTGTCTTTGTATAAATCATGTTTTACTAACTCTCTTAAAGGAATTGGTATTTTTAATTTGGATATCTCAGTTTGGATATTGAATGGTACTTGAGTTTTTCCTAGCTGTGTGATTTCTTCTTTACCAATTGCAGTTTGTGTGTTTTTCTCCTCTTTATCTACAATTGTTTTTTCAGTTTGTGTTTCCACTGTTTTGTTGTTTTCAATCTTCTTATCTGGGACAGTTTGAGTAGCAGTGGCAGTTTTGGCAACTGTTTTGAGAGCAGCTAAATTTTTGGGATCAGCAAAAGTTTTAGCAGCACTATTTATTTGGGTATCTGCTGAAGTTTCAACAACAACATATTTTTGAGGATCAACTGATGTTTTAACAACAGTATTTGTGATATCTACAATTTTAGGACTGGGTGCAATTTTTGGACTAGAAATTTTCTGATTAGGAATGGTATTTTTCTGAGTTGAACTAGAGTTTTGTTGAGTTTCTCTAGGGATAATTTGTAGTACTTTGGTTGTAGGAGTTTCTAATGTTTTCTTGGTCTGAGTTTGGGCAATTTTCTTAGTAGGAGCTTCTGTGTTTTTCTTACTCCTGAGGTTATATTGCTTGTGAACTTCATTAATGGCAAACTCATAACCTTGTTTATAATCAAATGATTCCCTAGATTCTAACTGTAACTGTTGTAGCATGAATAATTCGTGTTCTTCTTGGGTAAAAAAAATAGTATTATCATCATTTATTCCCATTAAGTTAATCTAGGTATCTTCATCTTCTTCATTTTGGTGAGAACTTTCAGCATAGTTCTCTTGGAAAGGTGGTCTTATTTGTTGATCAGGTGCTGCTTCTCTAGTTTTACCAATGTTGGGATTCTTTCTAAAGTTTGGATTTATTATTTGAGGACTTTGTTGTTGATTATCCCTCTGTGTTTTTCTTTCCATAATTTCTAATCTATCCATCATTCTTTCCATAGTTTTTGCAACACTGTATATTTTACTGTCTGATGTGGATGATTCCTCTTTTATGGTAACTCTTCTTTCATTTCTCATTATGGCTCTTTTAGCTAACAAATTTGCTTCTACACTAACAACATTGCTTTGAATTTGTTCTAATGTTTTTGGGTTTCTTTCTCTCAAGTGGTATGACATATCAGTATCAAAACCATCGGGAAATTTGATTAAAGCTAGATCTGGTGGGGGTTTGATGTTTGCTGGAATATCATTATAGATGTTGTTGAACCTAGTACAATAGTCCTGAACTGATTCATTAGGAGCTCTTCTAATGTTTTCATATTCAGATAATATTTGTAAAGGATTCTTCATTTTCTCCCATCTATTGATAAACAATCTATGGAAAGCTTCTAAATCAACAATATGTTTGGCAGGTAAAGCTTTAAACCATTTATTTACATCTCCAGCTAAATTTTGGGAAAACAATCTCATTTGAACATTAGATTCATCAATTTCATGCAATTCAAAATAATCAGTCATTTTGTTAACATGTTTTTGTGCAATGTATTGACCAGTACCATCAAATTGAAATATTTTACTTTGGTAATCTTGGGGCATGACATGTAATTGAGCTGGTAAAATCAAAGGTGCATATCTGGCTGCCATGGCTAAGATTATAGCCTGGCTAGGAGGTAAATTTGTGGTTCTTGGTGATGAGGTTGAATTACATGCAGATGAGGTTAGGATACTAGAAGATGTACTTGGAAATGATGTTGAAGTACTTGAAAATGTAGCAGAAGTGCTATAAGGTGAACTTGAAGTCTTTCGAGATGGAAATAAAACTCTAGGTTGAAGAGGAAGCTTGGGGATGAATGATTGAGTGGAATGAATTGTAGTGGAAATAATAGATGAGGTGGTACTAAATAAAGATGAATTTACAGAATTTGAATGAATGGTAGAAGGCTTAGGAGTATAAGCAGATAAAGCAGTGAATTCAACAGAATGTTGAAAAAAGGCTTCATCATTATCCTTAATCAAAGTTGCAGTCAAAGCCTCAAGTTAATCAAAAGGTTCTAGAGCTTTTTTATCTAAATAAAGTGAAACATTCTCCTTCTTAGTTTCAATAAATGAAATGAAATTAGGATCTATTACACTATCATAGATGGAATTTTCAGATTTAGTTCTAAACAAAAAGTGTTCAAAAAATAAATCAAACTATATATCTTGTACACTTGACAAATTTTTGGGAAGTGAATTTGATTTGACTAATTGACTTGTACTTCCTAAACTTTCTACTTTTTTCTGTTTTCTTAAAATTATGTCTGGACCATCAATTATCACAACAGGCTATGGATCAGGATGAGCCCTGGTGTAGTATATTATTTTAGGAGCTAGAATTTTAATTTTCAATGAAAATTTTCTCTAACAACCCTGACAAAACCTTAAGGTAAAAAATATTCTAAAAAGTGTTTTCTTTAAAGTTTATTTTAAACTGAGGACTAATTCCCCAGTATGGTCTCCAGTATGTTATCACTCCAATAATTCCTAGGGTTGTTATGCTTTTTTGTTTAAATAAATATTAGAGGTAACCAAAAACCTACTTTTAAGCTTAGGATCTAGCCTTCCTAATGCTCAGAGAGGACTCTCTCTTTATGATTTAACTTTGTTGTTTTAAATTAATTTTAGGCTAGTTATGTAAGATTGATTGGTTTTGATTTTGGTTTGGTTTGGTGGTGGAATCACTGATTCAAATGGATAGGTGCAGGTTTGTTTTCCATTGGGCTATGGAGTCAATGTATCAAGCAACAAGGTAGAATCAAGTTCTAAAGGAAGTGTTCACAGGCAAGGTAGTTGAGTAAATTCAGATATTTTAGGCTAGATAGTGAAATGGTTTCAATCGGGATCAAGGAGAAATTAAGGGTTCCTAAAACCGGATAATGAAGGAAATGAAAGAGGTCAATTGAAACTAAGTAGTAATGAAGAATTCCCTAATCTGGATATCAGAAGAAAACATCAAAATGGATAATAGTTCAGAACAGAGTGTACTTAAACAATTTCTACAATAATATTCCTGTTATAACATTTAAATTGGAAAACATACAAGTATGTGAAAAACTTCAAAAAATAACAATTGAATTGTAGAAAGATACTTCACTGAAGTGGCTCAACACATGAATCCTATAATGAAATGCCTTTATTACTCAATCTAGTCTGCTGACTTGAAAATGGTACAATAAACCATCTGGTTCCTTAGATCAATTACAACTATAGAAATGTTTAGAAATCCACCCTCACTACTTCGAATTAGGAAGTATTTATATAAAGCCTATTACAAAATATCCTAAAATTGATTTAGGAATTATTCAAAAAAAAAAAAATATCTTCTTGCAAGAAGATAGAGACACCTAGGAGACTAAATGCTAGTTGTCCCTTCTTATTTGGTTTTACTGTCTACTTTACTGATATTTTGCTGCTTTCTCTCTCTTGCTGTTACTCAACGCTGGCTACATGTTGAGTGTCTTTTATGCTAGCTATCTTTCACTGATTCTTCTTAAATTTGTTTTTATCTTTAAACTTGTCTTTCATCTGATACTCTTTAATTGTTCTATTTTCTTTATTGTTTTACCTTGACTACTCTTTCACTTGTTTTACTTTCATTTTCATTGCTCTGTTTCCATTTTAACCTGCATTCTCTGTTTTACCTGATTTACCATTTACTTTCAAAGTAAATCACATAACTTTTCCCAAGCCTCTACATCCGGTAATTTAATTTTTATCATTCTTTCGAAGATTTCATCAGCTTCTGTGTACTTTGCAAATGTAGGCTTGTTGATGAATAAATGATTTACCTCAAGCTGGAGATAAAAAAATATTCTCAAAATTCTGGTATAACACTTTTCCTATTGGAATTCCCTTCATGGATGAATTGTTGGCATGTTCCTTTGCCACTTCTCTGATTTTCTTGTCATAATCCTCATGTTTCATCAATCTGTCATTAATAACCAACAGATTTCGTAGACCTTTTTGCCTCAAAATACAAAATTTCACCATGAATCTGGTTATTACAAGCTCCATGTTTTGACACTTATCCTCAAGTTGTGTCATCAAATTCCTTTTAGAAATCACCTTTCTTACCTCAAGGATTGTTTCAATCCTATCACTTATGCCAATTTCTTCCAATTCCTGTTTATTCTTAGAATTGAGAAACTTAGTGATTTCAGTGGCTTCTTCTGGATTTTTACCAAGTTCTTCCTTGAATTTCTAAATGGCTTCACTTTCTGCCTTGATGAAATCCTTCTGCTCATAAATAACTTGGATAGATGGCCAAATATTATTGACAGAGTCAATAATATTGGCCCACAACTGCTGCTTTGCCTGAGAAAGTGGTTCTTTTAAGGTTAATTCTTTCTGTAACTTCTGGACTTTCTTAGTCAATATGTTTGACTTCTGTACTTGATTCTTATGCATGATTTGAACTAGTTTTTTCTCATCCTCTAGACTTTTTATTTGTTCTTTAAGTCTATTTATTTCATTAGTCTGTATGGACATATCCTGCATGGCTTTAACCAGTTTACCTGATTCATCACTAAGATGAGTTGTTGTTGTAGATGATTGTGTAGTTATGTTGTTGTTGATGTAGTGGGAAGTGTTGTAGCTACTGGAACTGCTACGGCCACTGAAGCTGCTAAAGTAGAAGGAACTGATGTTGTAACTGTAGGAATAGTAGTGACAGGGATTTCTTCCATGCTGGCCTTTTTCTCCTACACTAACTTATCCTTCTCATTTTCCATTTCTTTCAATTGGGTAGTTAACTGAAGAATGAGGTTCATCATCTCATATTTTTGGCTTTCATCCTGTAATACTTCTTTGGCCTATGGATGTTTAGTAGGAGGAAATTTGAGTTGTTTCTTTAATGCAACAATGTCTGCATTCTTTTTCTTAATAATTTCTTCTACAACTTTGACATTTTTTGGATCATATCCTACTTCAATTACCAAATCTTCCAAATATTTAATTATGTTATCTTTAGCCCGTGAGGATGTTTTTTCTAGCTTCAACTTTACTTTTACATTTTCCAAAGAATTGTGAAGCTTTTGGATACTCATGGCTTTGCTAGACATAGTAGAACATATCATTTCCCCAGCCTACTTGTGAAATTCAATTTGGTCTAAAGGATGAACATCCTTAGCCATGACCTCAAATGCTGTCTTTTTATAGTCAGATGATGAATTTGGAGCTTGGACAATAGGCTACAAAAAGGTCATCTGCATGTTTTTGGTTTTATAATCTCTTTGATGTCTATATATCTATCTATAGGTTTACTTGAAGAAGATACCTCAACACCATGCTACTTTTTGTTGATTTGAGCACTAGAAGTTGAAGGCTGATAAGTTTCTTCTGACACAGTGGGAGGTACATTGTCCTTGACATTTGTATATGTGTCAATAACCTCAATTGTGTCTAATAATTCCTCCAGTTTACTTACTGGATTTATTTTTGGCTTCTTTTTGTACATTATTTTGAACTTAGTTTCAGTAGTAGTTTCAGCAGAATAGGACCCTTCTTCTCTTTGCCTCTTAGAGTTTCTATCCTGTGGAGCTGGAGTATGTAAAATTGAACTAGTATCACTTTGCTTCTCTACCTCTTGCAGGGTATTTTACATCCATTCATACTTGTTGGAGCACTTCTCAATATCTGGCTTAGACTCATGGACAAAAGGAGTTAATTTAAATTTAACTCTTAGTTTGCTGATAAATCCTACAGGATCATATTGCCACTTGAAACTTTCACTGAACTTGAACTCCTTTAAACACTTTTCTAAGCTGATTTTTTATTTTAAACTGTGTTTTCTTCTTTGCTGATAAGAAATTAAGCTCATCAGAGTTTATGATTTGCCTTATATATTCAAGTGCAAATAACATCATTGGTAGGTATTTTGGGAGTTTATATGGGGTTATCTGACATCCATAAACTCTAATCTCTGTGTGATTTTGGTATAATCACATGTTCTACTGTGTTCAGATAATTGTAAGACCTTTTTTTATCTCATCACTAACTCTTGATTGAATGTTGTTGTTCATCAATGTTGATAGTTGGATAGATGAATGAGTCAATGAAGTCCCTGTATGTGAACTCTATGGAATCTTTCCTGATTAAGGAAGTCCAGAAGACAACTGATTTTGGATTACCCTCAATGTCGAGTTTTTGAAGGTTAACTGCAAACCTTTTAGATTGGAAGTATAAGAACATGTGAAACAACACTGATGAATACTTGAAAACTCCTTCTTCAGGTAATTTAACCAGTTTCTCATGAATAACATCTGATAAATACTAAGCAAAGTTAAATGTGAAGGATGGAGGTTGTCCTGGACAAAAAAAAAGACAAGAAACCTAGTACTGAAGCACCTATAAACTCATCTATAAAACAGCCTAGAATGCAATACATCATTATGATAATTTGTCTTGTCCTTACTAAGAAAATTGAGGCTAAATAGGGAGGTTTTCTCTTTGGGGTTTCAATTGATGAAGGCAAGACAGTTTGGAATATCTGAAACCTTTTTGGAAATTCAAGTTTAAGATTAAATTCTATGAGGATTTCAATTGACAGAGGGGATTCATCAGGCTTAGGTTGAATTTGAAGCATCTGGTTTATGGATTCAGCAGTAGTAGTGAACAAAATTTCCTTCTTGTGGCTTATTAGGGCTCTTTCATTTGGTAGATAGTTAACTTGACAAAGCCTGATCTTTTCTGGGAATTGGAAAGTCTGTGGGAGAATATACTTGGGTAAATTTGACTCCCAAAGGAAGATATCATCATGGCTCCAGCAGTGGAGCTCAAGGAGGTTAGAATCAGTGATAGAGTCACTGATTTTGCAATCTTTGTCTACAAGGGGGGTATGTTCTACATCAATAACATGATGTTGCAGGGGATTGACTGTTACAAAGCCTTGGGAAGCCATAGTTTTGTTTATTTTTATCAATTAATTACTCTTTGGCTTAGGAAATAGTCTCGGGACCTTAGGAATACTGTGAAAAAATGATTACAGTCTACAAAAATGGTTTTGGATATGTAACAGTGGCTTTTCTATGGTCTGTAAATCTCCTAAAATGGTTCAGTTAATTAACTTGATTACTTTATTTTGAGCTTAAGAAAAGGCCTCGGCACTTTAAGAATACCTAGAAAATGAAGCTTTTCTATTTGCAAAGAAGATATTGAATGCAACGAAGGCTTTATGAGGCTTCAGTGGTGTTTATAAGGCTTCAAATTGGTTCTGTACCGGCTTTAGTAGAAAAAAGTCTTGAATTCTGGTGAATTTGGCTTAAAACTAGGTCGGCAGATATTCTTTTGCTTTAGAATAGGTCGGTAAGGCTCTTTTCCGCAAATTATAACAAACTAATGGTGAAAAGACATGGAAAGGGCAGATTTATTTATTTTTAACCAACAATGGTTAATCTTTGGGCACGAGATTAATTTCGAATAGCAGGGTTGTATTCGTTGCAACGGGCATAATCAACTTGGCGGTTTTCACATCGCGATAAGATGGTATAAGGTTTTAGTTGGAGGAATGCGATACAATGCGGGGTTGCCACGTAGGATAGGAGCGGGGCTGCGAAACAAATTATTTCACAACCCTTCCATAGTGTTAATGGTTAGATAGTGGAGGGTGCGAAAGCTACCATTGGTCATTGGATTTGATGGAAGGAGACCTAACAGATGACGAGTGTTGAGGGATAACTCGGGAATTTGGTAGGCAAGACCCGGGGAATAATGTTATGTGGTGGGTTTTAATGTATATGCAAAGGGATATGTAAAGGTTTGGGTTTATAATGAGCGGAGTTATAATAAGTGGGACCTGGGAATTAATATAAACCATAGGTTAAATGAATGTACAATGGTTAATAATATAGAATGAAATGTTAATATGTGCGGGATATTTAAAACACAGTAATAATGAATTAAAATAACATCGAGGTGGGATTTAGCAGTGGGGCCCGATATGATTTAAAAAAAAAATTAGGATAAATTTATTTAAGTGTGTTTTAAATGGAAAAAGGGAAATTAGTAAGGTGAAATTACTTTTTCAAATAAAAATGTATTTTTAGCTATGGTAAAGCGTTTTAGTAAGGCAAAATGAGTGAAGTAAGAGGAAAGGGTTAAAATGAAGGGAAATGGGTATTTTTACAAGGGAAAATTCCTTTTAAGAGTGGCATTAGGGTTTTTAACAAAGGGAGGGGATTTTGAGGGATATTAGTGATATGAAATGACCAAGTTGATGCTTTTCATGCCTTGTGAAAACTGCTTCTGCCTACCCATCATTTACCCTAACATTTTTTCTTCATTTATTGGGTGCATTTAGGCTTTCTGACCCTTTTTATTTTTCTTTCATAAGCAAACTATCTAATTCTAACCTCATAACTTCCAATGGCTCAAATTAAACTGTTGAGCTCATTATTATTCTCTACCTAACTACTAATCTGCCAAGATTAAACAATTTGGCTAGATCTTTATTCTCTAATTATCAACATGAAATTTAAAGCATGAATGAGTCAAGATTAAGCTGTTTGACCATCATGGATTGTGGAATTCTTGACAAGCTGCACACAATCTTATTTTGCAAAGTAAAGTAAAAAGTAGTGGCATTTTAATTTGCATCACTTTCAGGTTATATTTTTATCTCTTTTTTGTTGGGGTTCATATTTTATATTCTTTTTTTTATCTTTTTCTTTCAGTCCTTTGATTTTTCTTTTAGGACTTTTACCCTCTTTACATTTTTTAATATGGGAAAAAAATTTGCAGAAAGAAAATTATGGACAATATTACAAGACTAATCATAGTCAATTCAAAATTATGAATCCTATTATTATAGGACCCTAATAGGAGCAATTGCAGCAAAAAGGGCAGCAAGTAGCCACCATGGCAGAGTTATGCATAGAATCCCTTCAACACAGATTCCCTTCTGAATCATATGCTTTGTACCTCAAGGAGCAATGGCTCCTATTTCAAATCAAAACTCTAGCCTCCCATGGATCCCTACCTTTCCAATATTGTAGGAAATTCATGGATTTCTACAAGCAAGCTAACATGGCCGATCAGGAAAAAATGTCAGTGTATTATGTGCATAACCTTGTGCTAAAAAATCTGGATGCTTGGGACCCCAATTCCACAATGGGGGATATGCAGCTAATGGCTCTAGCATCTTGGATGATGAATGAGGACACTAGAGCAGAAGACATATGGGGGGTCATGGGAAGAAGAACTAGAGAACCCCTATATATCAGACCAAAATTGTTCAGCCCAAGAGGAGTCATCCTTAACCGTCGAGAGATTGAAATGGAGCCCGCACTAGTTGAAAGCTACCTTCAGACTCAAACACATGTAATAGGCCACTTTGATGATGTTTCTAGGCAAATGGAAGATGAGTGCATGGTGGCCAGCCAAAGGAGAAGGAACAACCTCCCTCACAACCTCAAGAACAAGGAGTACCATACTCCAGAAAGACTAAGGGGTGCATTGGAAAGGGTACGAATATACAAGAGGGCCATGCAGGCCAAAAAGATCCAATGGTTGGGACTAAAGCTCAACCCACCTTTGCTACTGGGGCTGAATGATGAAAAGGACACAGATGAGCAACCATTCAGTAGGGGGGTGATGATGAGCTCCATCATTAGAAATATTTGGAGGGGTTAATCGTCACCTTTTTTCCTTCTCAGATCTCTTTTTCTTGAATTTTTATTATTATTTGGTCTTATGATGCTAGTATAGGTGGTGATTAAGGCTAACATACTCTGGGTGCCTTTTATGAGGTTGAGTGCAGAAAATCATGAATTATTAATCATTTTTATAATAATTTTATCATAAAGTCTTGGAGGAGACAACAAAGAGAAATTATAGGAGGATTTTCCACCCTCCTTAAATCTCAAAGGCAGCCGAAGGATCCCAAAGATTTTATCGAGCAATTTGAATTCCAAAGGGGGCAAAGGATCCCCAAGGATTCTCTCTAGAAATTCGAATTCCAGAGGCAGCCAAGAAAATCAAAGAAGAGTGCAAGTGGACTCAATCACCATTTTCTAGAGAGTTGTTAGTAGCTTCCCTATAGAATAAATAGAGCAGAGCTAGAGCTAAGAAGAGTTAGTCAATCCTAGTCGATTCTAGTCGAAACTTTGTTGCAAGATATTAAGACTTTTACTCAGTGATCAAACGTTAGAAATGTATGAGGCTATACTTTTATGAAATGAGGAGACTGATTTAAGTTTCAGAGAGCTAAGCTTGTGGGTTAGGGCTCAATCCACTTGCCTTAGCCTCTCTGCTATATTTGTTCTCTACTTTTTGTCATTGCATTAGATCTACTCTGATAATTTCGTTCACGTTTCAAATTGATGTTTAGTTTTGATTTCAGTTTGTTGCTATAGGTTTTCATTTGCTTTTGAGTAATAGAATAGAGGAGAAAAAACAAAAAAATTGTGGATAAAGACCCCCTTCTCATCACTGGAAATAGAGCTTGAGGAGGGCGAACCTTCCCACATACCCAAAAACTGGTTTCTGTTCACTTTTTTCTGAGATTAAAGTGGAGTTGCATTACCATTTTCAGCCTTCCTTTTCGTATTTCATCTTCATGTATTTTCCTGTTTTTCGTGCATAGACTAGCAACGTTCTTTGCAGGAATTAATGATAAAGCCCTAGAGCAGCTCTGTGGCGCATTCCCACTTTATTTTCCATCTCTATCTTCACGGCCTAAACATTGTTTTTCAACCTCCATTCCCCTCCTTTTCCTCTTATTTACAAATGTTGCACCCACCTTTTTCCCCTAAAAACACTTAAACCCTTCAACCCGCCTTATTCCTTTGTTTCTATTGGTTACGGTTGCCTTACTTGTTTTGATGCAAAAACGCTTGAAAAACCATTGAAACTCCACCTCCGCATTTCCTCCTCGAAATTCCCGCTACCGTACATCACAGTTTGCAAATCACACCTTTTACCTCTTTTCTTTTAACACTTACTGCTCGTTCTGTTGATGCAATAACTCCACCGCATCACAAATCACATTTCACACCTTTTCCCTTTTTATTCAAGACTTACCGTTTTTTTTTTTCGGTTGCGATATTGCGAAATCGCAAATCGCAAATCACATTGTTTTCCATTTTTCTTTTAACACTTACCGCTCATTTTTTCGATGCAATAACTCCATCCAATCGCACATCGCACTTTGCATCATTTTCCCTTTTCCCTTTAACACTTACCGCTCCATCTGCCAATTGTGATATTGCAACCGCACTCTGCTGTCGGTCCCACTGCCACGTCACCCATCACAAATCGCACTTCGCAACATTTACCCTCTTCTTTTAATACTTACCGCTCTGATCCGCCGATTGTGATACTGCGATCGCACTCCGCCGCCGATTCCACCGCCATGTCACCCATTAGTTGGATTTCGTTAATACTTACCGCTCTTTCGCCGATTGTGATATTGCATATCATAACTCTTGCCTCCATCACACTTTTCAATTCATTCCACTCCAAAGCCAATTATGCGCTATAATAAGGTTTTATAAGGTTTAAACCCCCTCTTTCCACTTATAACCCTTGTTTCATGTGTTAAGCCCTCCATTAGCCTCTTTAGCCCTTTTCTTCCCTCCAAGCTGCAAATCAACACTTTTTCAATTAGAATTAAGTCATGGATAGCTTAGTTGCATGGATAGAAGAATGATAGATAGACCATAAGATAAGTAGAGTGCATTTAGCCGTTTGGCCAAGTTAAGTGTGATTTAGAATTAGTTTCCTTTCTGCCATTTATTTTCAGCAAGTTAAATTAGTTTCATTTCTGTCATTTATTTTCTGCAAATTAAATTGGTTTCATTCTTGTCATTTATTTTCAGAAATCTAGTTTAGTTTCCTTTTTGTTATTTCCTTTCAGCAATTTACTTTTCAGTTTTTATCATATTTTAAGAAATAGAACCCTTTCGTAAAGCAAAAGAGGATGACATGAACAAAGTGCATCTGATGTGTATATATCACCGTCACCTCCAAGTTTTTACGAACCCCAGGTTGATAAAGTAAATTAGGGAAACCCCTGGGAGTTGCATCACTCTTGGTGCAATACTAGGGCTCACCATCAGGGACCTAGGGATTATCACCCTAGGTGGGGTTCCAAACACATCCAACACAAGACTATAACCAACCTCAATAAGACATGCTCTATGTAGCATAATTTATAGTTACATTAAACCAAATCTCGAGTAACATTAGGTTCTGCATCATCGAGGGCTCGAAGAGGTCCCCCATATGAGATCACAAATATATGAGATTAAATAAGGGGGGAAATCCTCAACATTATCACATAGTAACCTCAACCATGCCAATGCAAGCTATCTTCAATGTAACCATCATGCTATAACAAGAAGAAGTTCTCTTCTAAATATTACTGTAAACATATTAAGATTCTTATGGGCTATTCCAATTCCTTTTATACTTTGCACAATATGTTAATCAATTGCATAATACAAGTAATATAGTCATGTATTTTCACAACAAAATCATTTCAACCAGAAATATATTTACACATTCATTATTATAAAAAATAATTAAGAAACACTTATCTTTAAATCTTTGGGCAATTGATTCTGAGACTAGGACTCTAAACCCAACCATAGATAGCTGCAACCAATTCTCTCTTGCAACTATCACCCTTGATCCAAATTCTAGAGATTGAGGGGTTTGTTTCTCAAGTCTAGAAACACCAACTCTAGTTGCTCCTAGGAATCTAGAGATCTTTCTGCCTCCACCCTCCATCTAATTGGTAGTTAATGTTGCACATGGAATCTAGAGACTCCACCCTTTGATTGCGTTGTAATCAATAAGGCACATGGAATCCAAAGACTTTCCATCTCCACCCTTCAATAAAATCATAGGAAAAAAAATACATATGGAATCCAGAGACTCGCCATCTCCACCCTTCATAACTCAACACCGTGGCTCCTGCATCCAACTTGGGGAATCCAAAAACACAACAAATAAAGCATAAAACATGGAAGCCATCCAAAAACACTACAATTTTTTTCCTAGGAATGATTCCTTCACCCCGACCATTAAGGGATTTTATGAGACTCATCATTTCGACCCTCCAGGAAATGGGGACTCGAGAGGCAATTTCTTCCCACCTAGAAGTGATTTCCTCCCTAGCTTCTCCTACCAAACAAATGTTGCTCTTACTCTCTTCCTTATTCTCTTCCCAAGCCGCTCCTGCTTGACCTTCTATTTTCTTCTTCCTTCATCTATCCGTATGCGTGTTCCCTCTTCTTCTTTGCATTCCCTGAAATTCTAGTTCTCCACGTTCCTGAGTGTGTGCGCCTTATATGTTCAACTATCTTCTGCCTTATCCCTCCATTCTTGTCCATGGTGGTTATTCTCTTCCCTTCTTTGCTCGTTCGAACCATACTATCCTCAACATAGCCTCTAACAAATGATACTACGAACAAATATTGCCAACCAGTGGCAAGTGGGCCACATCCTCCTCTTGTTACTTGTTGGTTACGCCCAACCAACGATCCATATTTTATGCGAGCCTCCATTCTCTCCTTAAGTAACACTACCACCCTTGCATTTAATTGAGGTTTTCTTCTTGCTTCCCTCTTCTTTCAAGAGAGCATGGTCCTATTTACTTCCTGCAGTTCCATTAAATTCATGAACTAGTCCCTTAAGGCATACAACAACCAACATTTAATGGATGTCCCAACAACTCATATTTTACTGCCTTCAGGAAGGTTATACCATCCAAGAAAGAAACCTACCTAGTATATGGAATATTTGTCCCATAAATCAACCCATAATTCTTTTTATGAAATTATTTACATTGAAAAAATGAGGTTAAGTAATTGGGGTTATCACACTTTGTGTTTGGAAAGTTCATTTTCTAGCTTGTCCACTTTCTACCTCCAATACCAACTTTCCTTTTGAATCTACTAGTTGAAGTCTCTCAACTCTTCCGACTTCTCCCTCATCAATGTTTTATCCATGGAAGGAGCTTCAATATATTTCAAAACATATGCATAGTATTTGAAATTTTCTACAAAATACTTTCTTAATTAATTGATAATTGATCACTAATTTACCAATGTCAAGATTAAACACAACAATCAATCTTTCAACACACAGGCCAATAAAAAAGTATAACATAATAGAATCGAGGAGTGAGCATTATATTAAACACTATGACCCTTTTTTTGAAGATGGAAAGTTTCCAAAAAGTTTTCTCAAATTGTGTATTTAATGAACAAAAAATATGGTCCTCGATCAGGGTGCAAGGAGATCCAATATCCTTCTCAAGATCAACGATATGATTGATAGGACACAGAGAGAGGTCGAAGGGCGGCACGGGGGCTTCACTCAATAAACCTCTAACATATCACATGTGATCATATCATATTAAACAATACCCTTAATTTGAGTACATATTGGAAAATACCCCTAAAAATCACATTATTTGACCCCCTACCAATATAAACCCAATACACCTTCCCAATTTAAAAAGCCCCTACTTTCACTATATATTGTAGGTATCCATTTTTTTATTAACACTTTTTATACCCATTTATATTTTTCATTAACTTTGAGCTCCATTTTTATACCTTCCAAAATAAAAACCCTTTATCCCTTATATATCCCCCAATATATTATGTCATTTTTTCGTCATTATATATCTCCAAATATGAACCCACGTGCTATGGTATTTCTCCCGCAATGAAGACCCCGCGAAGGGCAGCCACCTCCCAGCTCAAGCGTGTGGAATAATTGTAGTAGGATGGTAGATGGTGTTATGGAGATTAATGTGGTAGGGGACGACAAAGGTCTTAATTTCCAAGTGGTGGAGGAAAATATCCTTATGATTGCACCTGTCCTGGTCGAATGTGAGGAATAAACGATAATTTTTAGGCGTTCGTCTCATATAAACTTGTCGATTCGATTGGGTAGGTGCCACCGGGTTCTGGACGAGCTCATCACTCTCTGGTTAATGGCACTGGTATACGAGTATCTTTCTTTCTCTATTCCTCTACCTCAACGATTTTGGTATGTTTGAATTGATACTCATAGCAATGGCTATAATGCTGCTAATAATTGGCATGATGGAAGGTTCAGGAATGAGTGTTTGGATACTTGGAATGTCTATGTCATTTATTTATTTTCTGTGTGTGATGGAAAGACTGTTCTCGACAATTGGAAAGTTGGTTGGCTTAGTAGAATATATATGGAAAATTAGAAAGTTCTTGTAGTTTCTGTATTTTATGCGTGTGTTGTTTCTCTGCATATATTTGTCTTCTTTTGCATCCTTTTTTATCGAATGGGTATGTGAATATCCCAAAATCGAGACTGCTAGCAAGGCATGCCTAAAAAATGCATTTTTCAGGAATGTATGCTAAAGGATTGGAAACCAGCACTTGGATCCCTTATATCTGACAATATAAGACCTGAATCCAAGAGGGATTCAAAAACAAATCCTCCTAGGTGGGTTAAATAGGTCTCCCCACACCTAGTGCAGCTAGAAAATGCCCAAGGAAAGAGATACAGCAATATGTAAACACAATAATGGAGTAGCAGTGATACATTAACACATGGAATGCCAGAAGATCCAAATAGACATCATATTATGTCATAGCAGCATAAGATATAGAAATCCTTGAGGAAACAATCACTGAAGCTAGGCAATACAAGCCTCAAGAAACATGTACATGAAAATATGAAGAACACTACTACATGAAAAAAGCCCAAGACTATGACTACGCAGTCTATGAGAAATAACTGCTGCAAATTGATGTAAATACATAGATATATCAATATACATCTCATACAACATGGGGAGAAAATATATAAACTCCCAAAGGCAATTTCTAGGCAATCCTGGAAGGATTGGTTGAAATATGCAAAAATACAAAATGTCGGAGTTGCAGGGTAGCAGCTGCAACTCAAGAACTGGAAATGGATGGAGATAACTGAATATGCTACATATGATCCATGAATCTCATCCAAAGGATCCTTTAGGTGAAAGGCTGGTCCAATCACTGAAGATCTCACCCTCTAAATTAGTAATGCAAACCTGAAGGACTGCTAGCAAGGCATGCCTGAAAAACACATTTTTTAGGAATGCATGCTACAGGATTTGAAACCAGCACTTGGATCCCTTAGATATGACAATCTAAGACCTGAATCCAAGATGGATTCAAAAAAAAAAATCCTCCTAGGTGGGTTAAACAGGTTTCCCCACACCTAGTGCAGCTAGAAAATGCCCAAGGAAGGGGCTGCAGCAATACAAAACAACACTGTTGGAAAAATAACGCAGTTCGGCCCAATATTTGCAGGAGATTAATATGGTAGCTAAAATATATCTTATACAACAATAAATCAGATTTACAATAGAGCTTATACAATGTATAACAAAAAGGAGGAAGTTATACAAGAATAAACCCTCAAAATTAGGTGCTACAACCACAAGAAATGTTTGAATAAGCTTGACAGCGTTATTTTCATTGGCTGAAGCAATAGTATGTTAAAACTCAGATCTAGAGCAGATCTGTATATAAAAAGATAGATCTATTTCAGATCTGTATACAAGAAAGGCTCCTTTATACACTCCCCTTGGGGATTTCAACAAAACATGAGAGTACAAGAGTAGATATGAGATCTAAGTTACAGATCTGTAGTAATATTCAAAAAATTATGAAGTATATGATTTAAAGCAGATCAGATCTGAAACAAACATGGATTGGATGGCCAATCCATGGATCGCCACAGTGAAAGGAAGGATCCAATCACTGGAGATCTCTCCTCCAAGATGTTGCCAAAACTCCCTACAACTCTGCTCTTGCAAATAACGCAGTACTGCAAAAGGGACTGCATTGTAGAGTCTGAGTATGCTTTGGTCTAATGCCAAGATTTGGATCTGAAGCTCCCAAGGTCTAGAACACTCTTTTCAAAGGAGGATCTCTTTGAGTCATTTCTGGGCTTGTTTTTCAATGGAGAGATTGTCTATCCATTGGAGGATCAGCAAGAAGGACTCCCGGGCATATTTTCACATCTTGGCACTTGGCCATAGCATCTCTACACTTCTACAACATAGTCCCATAGAGGAACTGCGTCATTTTTCAGAGAACAGTTGCAGCAAGGTTTAATACCTTGATTTTGGGCTAGTTTCCTAGAGAAAGGGCCAACCCTTCTCCTGGAAAGCTAGAAAAAGGGATTCTCATCCCTATTGTACTTTATTCAACTGAAAGAGGAAAGAAGACCCCACAACTATGGGATGATGAGAGGCAATAGATTTCTATTGTCCACCTTTGATGGATCACTAACATGTGCAACAGAGGCTTGGGTGATGAAGCTAGAGGATTTCTTCCTGCTACATCCTGTAGTAGATAGAAAGGTTGTAGAAATCGTAGCGCTGCACCTTGAAGGTGAAGCAAATACTTGGTGGTTCATCCATTGGAGCCATGCAAGGGTATCTACTCTTGCTGAATTTTCCCAAAGGATGATCAGAAGATTTTTAAAAAGGAGGGAAGATCCCTCACCACCAGTTGAAGAGGCATGTATCAGCGCTGTTGTGACCATGGAAGAGCAGCCTTCATCTTCAACAGTTTGGGAATCCAACACATATGAGGAGGAAACTCTTGCAGCCCTGCAAGGAGCTTCCAAATTTCACCAAGGTATGCTTAAATGTCCATCTCTTATCATTTCAGCAAACATTATGGATGGGTCCACATCATTGCACATTGTTGATTTAGAGTAGCAGAATTGCACTGCGCTATACAAGAGCAGTGATGTAGAAAAGAGGAACCATTCCTCATGGGAGAATTCAAATGGTAGCTTCATTCAAGAAGCCATGAAGGAAGCAGTAAGAAGGAGTAGACATCTGGAGATAAGAAACTCTTTCTCCTCTCTAGATGACACTCTCTCAATGAGCATACCACAGCTCAAAGAGAGACTTCTACTTGCAGTAGATCCAAGGCCTCTTTGGTTTTGGAAGGCCATGCATGAGGAGGAGATCTCATGGAGAGATTTCATTGGAGGTGCACTCCAACACATCATGGAGTGCAAGGTTCTTCAACAGTTTGAGGAGGTTATTCCCTTCTCACACTTGGATCTTTATGGATTCAAGGAGGAGCAGATAGATGATGGAGGACATCTTAGGATGGATAACATCTCTCATGTTTGTGTTGGACACTTCTTGAGCCCTACACATCATGATGGGAGGTTTTTTCCTACCACCTATTTGGGTCCTGATGGGATCAACTTGATCCTTGAGAAGATCGCATTTCAATATCCCATGAAATGCAAAGGCATAAATGTGATTTGGGAGGATGGTAGCCCTCATGGGAGGAGTACCAAGATGGAGGATGGAAGGAGACATCCACAAATGATTGAGTGGATGTGGATGAAGAGCAAGAGGCTAGTAAGCCACTTGCAGATCTATGACACCGGGCAGTAGGAGGCTTGGTTGCGCTGGTTACTCTTGAAGGAGTTTGGCCATCACTTGGCATACACTCTTCCTAAGGGTATGGGGGTGGAGAAGATGTGGCAGGATGCTTGCATCATTGAGAAGCAAAGAGTATGGATGCATGGTGTTGATGTGATCTTCATATCATTCATTATGTTTTCATCACATGATTTGTATGATGAAAGTATGAGGAGGCAACGAACTCTTTTGTTTCTTTGGTTGTTCTTGGGAGAGCAAGGGTAGATTTGCTCTCACATATTGTATGATGTTGCAGGAGTAGGAGATGGCACTATCATGGTGCAAAGGGGCTACTCCTAGGCCTTAGAGGAACAGGAAGTACTTCCATTTTGGGAGGGATTTCCTAATTGCAGCAACATTATTGGAGGAGTCTTTGACAATAATCATGTCAAAGAAGTGAGCTATGGGTTGGTAGGAGCCTATTTGCATAGGCCAGCAATGTTTTCCTTTTGGAGCATGGACTTATTCATGTATTCATGCATCACTTTACTTTCAACACATGGTGAGAATGTTGTTTTTGCATCTATTGAGTATGTAACACAATATTTGCATCTTCTTACCATTATCATACAGTGCATTGTTCCACAAGAGTGCAAGTTTATTGTTGAGCCCCATAAACAAAATTTTGCCAACTATTATGATGGAGACAATCATCCTTTGTATAACCAAGGGCAAGTGTTTGATTATTTCTTGTATGCTCATTAGATACATTCACCCATTTACTATTCACTATTAGATGTGATGATTCACACAACTAGCCATTTGTCAAAACATGACTTGCCATGCTATTTTCTAAAGTTGCAATGGGAGAGACTGCGCTGTGTCCACTTGAGACACTGCTTGTATCATGCAGCATCATGTAAAACATTCAGCAAACTTCTCATTTGGATACCCTATGATGATCATGTCCTATTAATCATGGATGAGATGTTATGGGCCAGCTTGTTCTTCAATGTTGGAAAGGAGATCCTTGGAGGATTGTTCTTCATATTGCCACTTAAGGGAAATACTATTACAGCCCATAATCAGAACATACTCTACACTTATCATGAGTGGAGAGAAGGACAATGTGGGGTAGACTACCTTGTCTACCATGATCAGATTTTCAGCCCACCTACTTTTCATGAGCCAAAGGTGGAGGAAGACTTTCAGGAGTTGCCATGTTGGAGGGTAACTCATTTTGTATGGATGATTGCTTGGGGATGGGAGATTCGTATGGGGATGGCAGATCCCAATTCATTTCAGCCCACATGCCTCAATAAGGCCCTTCAGTTCTATCCTTGCAGTTGCTTGAGGACAAACAACATTTGGGAGGGGAGGACTGTAATGTTCCCAAAATTAGCATGAAGCTAATTGGAACATTAATTTTGCTTGTATCATCTAGGAGGTGAATAAATGGGTAAGGAGGCCCACGAGTAGAAATAAAATCCCTCATAGTATGAAATGGATCATCAGAGTAGCTATAGTTTGCACCCTCAAGTGTGAATAGGGCAAATGCATGAGGACAAGGTCAAGTTTGACCAAGTCAACAGCGCTGCCATGGAAGGAGTGGATCACTTTGAAAGACAACGCAGTGTGAAAGGGGAAGAGATCATTTGGTGGAGGAAACCCTAATGTGTGGGGGCCAAGGCAAGAAGGCTTTCATTTGTATAAAGGGAGGACAAGGCAGCCATAGAGGGATATGTTATTGAATATAGAATTTGGTCTGCATGACTATTTACTTTCTCCAGTTGTTTAACTGAGATTGTTGTGCTGCTTAGCACAAGGGATTTCCTATTTAGGAATCCTTCTCCCTTCTTGAGAGGCCTCTTAAGGGATTGTAATTCATTTCTCCACATCCAGGCTCAAGGCCAAGCCACCTCCTTCAGCTACAGCGTTATTCCTGTAGCAGGAAACGTTGTGTTGCAGGGTGTTGCAGTGGAGGGTTCCACAACACCACTTCTAGAGCTTATCTTTCAGAGGAGGGAGCTTATATTCCTATGGGAGGTCAGTGAGGAAGATCCAGGAGCTGATTGCACATCTTTGGCATTAGGCCAAGCACTTCCCATCTCCTACAACGCAATCCATCTCCTTGACTGCATTATTTCTTAGTATATTTGCAGTGGGGGTTTGCATTGCTAGTTTGGAGGGTGAGATCTTCAGTGATTGGATCAGGCTTTCACCTGAAGGATCCTTTGGATGAGATTCATGTATCATATGCAGCATCTTCAGTTATCTCCATCCATTTCCAGTTCTTGAGTTGCAGCTGCTACCCTGCAACTCCGACATTTTGTATTTTTGCACATTTCAGCCAATCCTTCCAGGATTGCCTAGAAATTGCCTTTGGGAGTTTATATCTTTGCTCCCCATGTTGTATGAGTTGTATATTGATATATCTATGTATTGAAATCATTTTGTAGCTGTTATTTCTCATAGATTGTGCAGTCATAGCCTTGGGCTTTCTTCATGTAGCAATGTTCTTCATATTTTCATGTACATGTTTCTTGAGGCTTATATTGCCTAGCTTAAGTGATTTTTTCCTCAAGGATTTGTATATCTTATGCTACTATGACATAATATGATGGCTATTTGGATCTTCTGGCATTCCATGTGTTAATGTATCACTGCTACTCCATTATTGTGTTTACATATTATTGTATCTCCAATTTGGGAATATTATAAGATATTCCTAACATTGTACATTTTCCCTATTTTTGGATATTACAGTATGTATGCTTGCTATTGGGTTCACTGCAACATAGGAAAAGTATGTTGTGATGATGGTGAGGGATATTTGATGGCTATGTCCATTTCAAGCATCACATCGAAAGTTCCCTTCTTGTATTTGGTTTGTATTGTCTTTGTGGAGGCATGCAAAGGTCTGAGGCTCGGGGAGTTGGTCCCTGTTATTTGGATTATATATTGGCAGAAGTTATTGTGCCCCTTTTTTTTTATGGTGATATTGAGCCTATGGTGTTGTGCTGTGGCATACATTGGTGTTGGAGGCTCCCATGGTTTCCCTTCAGTTTTATGACTAGGATTTTTCCTAGCAATAATTGTCTCTTGCCTATTTTTAATGTAATTGTATTAGGTCCTTTTAACCAAAATGTGTTATGTGGTCGTGGGTTTACCAGTTGGAGTTGGCCCTCGACATTCCCTTTCTGTTGGTATGCTCAACGTCTAGTTAAATTCACAGTAAGAAAGATGGTTCGCTTGACCCCTAGTTCCAACACGTCAGGTAACAAAGGCCGAGGTTGGAGCATGAAGAATGGAACTCGAGGTTCCTCCTCAGCTGGGCCATCGAGAAGAAGTGGTAGAAGGATGTATGCACAGGTAATTCAGGAAGCAGTTCATACCTACACTTTTGGTACTCCATCCCAGGTGAAGCAGCTGATTTCGTCATGGGGGTAAAAGCTCAACCAACGAGCGTAAATTGAATTACAGGTGGAGGATTGGTGACTCCTCGCCCCAGATCTGGGTCATACCTGTGGTTGTACCACCCAATACAAACAAATAGTTCATCTCTATTGGCTTATGAAGAATCTTATGGCTAAATCAATTATGACTGTGTCAGTTAATTCAGCTAAATCAGGCCCTAGTCTTCAGGACATTTAGAAGGAATTGTAGCTGATTGAATTTTAGATCCAACAAGAGAATATTCGCCTTGGTCGTATTGAAAGGAAACTTATGTGCCTCCTTCAGTTAGAGTTACCTAGTTCCAGTGCTCAAGACCCTGCTCCGATGGAGTCCTCTCAAGATGATTAGTGTTTAGTATGTTAGAGTTTTTTTTTGGATAGTTTTATATGATGTATATGTAAGATAGTAAACATTGTTATAGTTATGTAGATGTAGCTGAAAAATGGTACTTAGACATTCAAGCCTATAAGACCAAGTTTGACAGACTTAAACTTCTGAGATTTTGGATGGCTTATAATGTGTTTCGGTGACCAACAAGCCTAATTTCCCAATGAACAGATTGAAGCCACCAAATATCTTTCATAATTATTACCTACTTTTAAATATAAATAATAAAAAAAAAAAACATATAAAACTTACAAAACAAAAAATATAACTAATTTGTTTTTTCTTTCAAAAAAAATTCTTTTAGTACTTCCCATCATACATGGATGGTAATATATCATGAATACAAAACTTAACCCAAAGAGAATCCAAAACAAAATTAAACGTGTGACTTTCCCAATTTTAAAATAGAGAAAAGATCTCATATTAGACTCATGACCATTTAAACTCATCCTCAATATTTAAATTTTTTTTTTATACAACCAAAAAAATAATTATAAATAATTTTGACCAACTACACTATTATAATACTATTTCGCAATCTAACTTCTTTCTCCTTTAAAGAAACAATTACACTCGAGTGGCTTGGCCTGCCACTCTTAACAAGGACCCATAGACAATTTATCTTATTCCATGTTTTTCCCTGATTCTAAGGTATCTAATGCTTTTCTCTTTAAACGAGGTGGGAACATAATGCTTTCCTTCTAGAATGATCTAGGGATTGCATATTTTAAGATGCAATTAAACATTCTACAATTTTTTAAGATGCATAACATTAATAGGTTTTGTGAATTCCTCCATCCTTTAAGTAATATGTCATCAATTTGCTCCCACCTCACCAACTTTGTTCCCTAGAGCATGGATAGCTCCTCCATCTTTAAAGCGATGCCATTAATTTTCTTCCGAGCCCCACCCTACTTATGGATTGGATGGTTATAACCATCAAAAGAGAAAATAATATGTACTGAAATCCATCCGAAGATAGAAACCAAAAACAAATGTTTGTATTATTATCATACTTATAGAATCATTTAAAAAATTGCAAGGTATATGTACTTGTATATGTGTTCATACTTCAAACCAAAAATTTGCATAAAGAATATGAAATGAAGTTGTTATATATATATATATATATATATATATATTAAAAATAAATAAACTAATTCAATATAAATTAGTTTATTTAATTTTAAGATCTTATAAGTGGTTAGATTGTTTTATTTATCTCATTTATATAAGAATTTTTTTCTTTTTAAATGGAGCTTGTTGAGAGAGAATAATTGTGATTTAAAACGATTTTTATTCGTTTTTATGCTCATTATTTTAAATTTAAAGTTTTATTGGTCCAATCATTGTAATGAGCTCATGGTAGTTAGATGTATCATGATGGTGACCATCTTAGAAGACATTTTTAATTTGGAAATATTTAGAGATTTGCTTCTTGTTATTGGTTTGGTGAGTCAACAACATTTGATCTATAATGTGAGGCTAATAACTTTTGGAAGATCGAGTTCCAGAAAATCAAGCATAATTTACAACAATTACTTTTTCTCATATTTAAAGGGAGCATGATGTTGAAGTTGATTGATTGTCCATACAAGATCTTCTACATGATCATGTCTCTTTTTAGTGAAAAAAACGTAGGGATGGGGTCGTGATTGTGACTAGTTAGAATCTTTGATTAGGGTTGAGTCATTTAGATATTGTGGATGTTTATTTTGGTTACTTTTATAGGTAACACAATATTTTGAACTTTCAAGTAGATTTGGAAGAATATAATATGTTAGTATGCTTTGTAGGGGTTTATTTTAGAGATAGTGGATATTCTATGACTGAACATGAAGTCTATGATATATTAATTGTCTATTGGGATATTTGGAAATTCCATATGTTTATTTATTTTGTAACTTAGCATTGAAGAATGCGTTTTGTATTCTCCTTTTAGTGTGTCTATATGTATATATATAATTTTTTTTCTTCATTTATTGAGGTCAAAAGGATTGGTTTCATTACTTGATTTGAGATATCTAATTCATGCCTATGCTTCTCCTTCCCATAAATGTAACATCATGTAAGAATACTAGTTGTTGAGGGGATGATTTCCTAGTCATAATGATAATTGTGTTTTATATCACACTTCTAATAGTGTTTTTAACTATAGTTGCATGCTTATTCACCTCAATAGAATTTTTTGGTGCCCATACATCGTGCTTGATATTGGGTTCTCCACTGAGAGGATTTTTCATCAATGTACATCTTATCCTAATAATCATTCTCTTTGCCACATGAAGTCACTACATGCTCATGCTCAAAACAAATTTTGTGATGGAAGACAATGCATTCATAAAGTGATGTCCATGTCCAACTTTTGTTTCCACTCTCCAATGCAACTGTGTTAAAAAACCCTTTATTTAAATCTGTGAAAATGAAAAATCAGGAACAAGTTCTTTGTAAAATCATATTTGTTTGTAGACTTAGCATAATCAAAGTATAACAAACTTACATTTTTTTTGTGACTAGGTTGAGGCTAGTTCGTTTATTGGATGGAAAAATAATGAGTAATCCACAATGAGATGTTGATCACTAGGATTGTGTGAAGATAGATCAAGCTAGGATGCCCTTTGGGATAGTTTTTTAATTCCTTCAAAGTGGCTTCCATCCTCAACCCCTCCCCATGAGGTTTGAACTTGCAACCTAACAGTCACTAAACCCCACACAAACCAAATAGTTTACACCTCATGAATCTTACATAAACCATACTAATACTTATAAAAGATATAAAACCCTAATAATTGAGAGAAATACTTTTTAATCTTACTTGGTTCAAAATTTAATTAAAAAACCAACTTTATTCACCAACCAAGGTTTTTCACTAATAACTTTTTTTTGAGAAACCCATTTTATAAAGGTATACCTTGACTTTTGTTCATCAATACCACTAAATATTTTATGGTTTAATATTTTTTTAACCATCTTTAAAATGATTGTTTAGGTTTTATATATATTTAAAACCATCATTAATAATTAAATTCAATATAATATTAAAATAAAATATACATACTTATTATTAAAACTAATTATTTAATTCTGGTTGAATTATTGAACATGTCATTATCTCTCTTAACAAAAATTATTCATTTGTGAGAAATCTTATTTAAAACATTGAAATGATGGATTCTCTATTTAAAATATTTCAGAAATTAAATATACAAAACTTTAAATAAAAAGCCCATCACTAGCTGATACTTTTTCAAGGGAATTCTACCATAATCTAGGGATCTGCATATTTTAAGATAAATGAAACATGCTACTTTTCTTAAGATGGAGACTTATCATCACGCGCAAAACATACTAGGTTTTCTATCACCTCCTCCATATTTTCAGTGATATGCCATCGATTTGCTCCCCAAGTAATCACACTTAACTATAGAAAATTATTCCCATTGTCATCAATTTTATATGAATATTTAAATAAAATTAAGTTCAGATAATTTGGTTTTTTTTCAACTATTTTATATTATAATTTGTATTAAAAGATAAAGATAATTGGTTAGAATTTATATTAAAATATAAGATAATTTAGTTATATTGTTTATGGGGTTTTGAATTAATGGTAATGGGTGTATGGTTAAAACTATTTAATATTATAATTTGTATTAAAATATATTAAATATAAGATAATTTAGTTGTATTGTTTATGATGTTTTGGATTAATGGGAAAGGGTGTATTGTTAAAATATTTTATATGTTAAATTATTGGTTTAAATCTTGGTGGATATGATTTAAAAAATAAAATAATAAGTTATATTATAATATTAATAAAAAAAATTGCATTCCATGAATTTGTTTTATCATTATTTGTTTTATCATAATTGTATATTATTAAATATAAATTTAATAATCTTAAATATTTATACTTTAATTTAATTTTTAGAATAGTAATAATATTATAATTTAAAATGTTTTTTTCCTTTTTGAGAAACAATTATATATTGTATTAAAACATTCTAATTTGAAGGCCAGAATCTTGTACATCTTGAACCAAAATTTCTTTTGTTAATGTCTAAAAGCTCTCGAAAAGATTGACACAATTTACATCGTGATTGATTATAGATAACTATTTTGAACTGGTTTTCTTCATCCAACCTTCAAAAAACACCTAAAAATACTATATGTTTGCATAAAATAACAAAAAAAACTAATAGATAACTAAACCACTACATTTCCCCCATAACAGAGTTGACTTGGAATTTGTTTGCTTTTGGATCAAGTTGAGAAGAAGAGGAGACCCAACCAACAATGATCCCTATACCAATCTCCTCGTGATGCGTTGTGTTCCCATATCATTGCGAAAAGATATTTTCAACTGCACCATTACAAGCCTCATCAACATTGGCTTCCACTACCGCAGTCAAATTATCCACGCGAAAGCTCAACATTTCAGTCGCAAGTTGCAATTTGTCCAACTTGACTTCCAAAATGCCCATTCTCTAATTTAAAAGCTCAAATTGGGCCCGTGACTCAGACAAAATCATCTCTACATGCTTTAAAACCAAAGAGATGAGGAATTCCATAACACCCATCAATTTTACTAAAGAAATGCTAATATCTTCCTCTCCAACTCTAGAATCTCGTTGCATGAGATTGATCCCGCACCAAACCTACTATCTATCTTGGAAAATTATGGCTCTAACCATTAACTCTATGCTTTCAAAGTGCTCCAACGTTTTATATAAACTGTCAAGCCAATTCTCCTTCATTTGAAACCTATCTCCGCCACTAATGTCGCATCGAGCCTCAGGCACTAAACCATCAAGGAAATCTGAAGCCATTATGGAAATATTGTTCTCTGGAGCAAAATCCAATAAAAAAAAGGATCTTAGACTTGAATTCTATATCTCGAATGTTAGAATGAAGGGTTCACACATTCTAACTGATTTATTTTCCACTAAATCTCCATCTGTCCTCTAGCCAACAAAGCATGACGAACACCGCCCGGGTGGTTACACAAACTCGTTCCTTCATGTCAGGTAACAGACGCCACAACATTCAGGGAGTTATAACAATTAATATAACTTCAAAATAATCACTGAATAGGAGTAGTGATGAGACCAGCGACCTTATCCAAAATTTAATTCCAAAGAATGAATGAAGTAATAAGGTTCCAAATATATTCCCAATGGATTTTCTTTCTTAAGGAGATTCGCTTCAACAATCTTCAAAACACCTTGTTTTAATAGAGCTCCTTGATTGGCTAGAGCATCTGCCACCATGTTGAGATTTCTCTTGACGTGAAAGAGCTCAATCAAGTCAAATTTAACCAATAATAGCTTAATTCGATGCAAAGTAGGGGTTGGGGTCTTCTCAATATTCTCTTTTACTTTATTCACCTGCTAAATAATAATCATTGAGTCACCAAAAACTATCAATTGACGAATTCCCTTGGAGAGAGTAAGATCCAAGCCTTACCACAAAACTAGATGTTAAATCTGGTTATTTGTAGAATCCCCTAAACCCCAGGCAAATTGAATACCCTTTTCTTCGTCGGGGCGAAAGATAACCCCTCCCGCTTCTACCACACAATTTAAAATGATTTTTACTAAATTTAAAGTAAGAAATATAAGTTCTCTATTATTTTGAACATTCATATATATATATATATATATATATTATTATTATTATTATTTTAATATCTATCCAATTAACACACTAATAATAATGGATGAAGGAAATTGTAATTATTAATTGTTTTCTTCATCAGCTTAAGGTAAAGAGATTGGTCTTCTTTTGTGATGTAAAAAAATCCACAACATTAAAATCATAAATAAAAACCCCAAAATGTCAATATTGTCAACATCATCATGCACGCATCACATGAGAATGAAATATGTCTCATATATTTGAATACTTCATAAAGGTTTAGACCATACACACATCACATGATGCATAAAAAGATGAGAATGAAATGCTTCTCAAATATTTTACTTTTTGACTAGAATATATTTCATTTTTTATTCTTTTAAATTTAATCAATTTTTTGTTTTATTTATAAAATTAAAATATAATATATTATTTATTATTATATTTTATAGAATATACGTTTTAACAAGTAAAAGGGAATAGAATGCTACTCGAATATTTCACTTTTTAATCAGAACTTATCTCTTCTTCTTAGTTTAATAAATTTTGTTTATTTATAAATCATAATGTATTATTTATTATTATATTTTGGTTGGGTAGTAAATTTGTTAATGAAGGGGGCTATGAATTTTGTCCCCTTCTTAGTTAGTTGGGTAGTAAATTTGTTAATGAATGAGGTTAAGAATTTTACCTTAATTTTGTTTATTTATAAATCATAATATATTATTTATTATTATATTTGGGTTGGTTATTAAACTTGTTAATGAATGGGGTTATGAATTTTGCTTTTTATAATGGTGTAGTATTGAGATGAAATTTAACATAATTAAGGTTTCATTC
Organism: Pinus albicaulis; assembly: GCA_034641835.2. Lineage (NCBI taxonomy): Eukaryota > Viridiplantae > Streptophyta > Pinopsida > Pinales > Pinaceae > Pinus > Pinus albicaulis. The sequence continues at coordinate 1,576,442,166 of CM076584.1, read as the reverse complement.
ATGTGGAAGGTCATGATTGTAATGATGGTTCATTTTAGCCACTAGACTTATATTCTAGTATGATATTATTACTCGGATCATTTTTATCATTTTGATTTGTGAAAAGTGAATAGATAAAAATTTAAAATTTATAATTTGTAAAAATGGATTTTAAATAAATAGTTATATCAAAATTTTAAAATATTTGAAATTAAAATTAATGGTTTAATATATATTAAAGAATAAATGTGTGTTTGTAAGATAATGGTATGAGATCCTCTTGTTTGTGTGACAAGGAACCTATCTCTGGGCAGGGATTTGACTGCTAAGTGTACAAAGCCATACATACTCTACCCCCCGATTTGACTGCTAAGTGTACGAAGCCATACATACTCTACCCCCCTATGGTTTTGAACGTGTGACTTTTTAGGAGGAAACACATGCTCTTAACCATTAGGTCCACTCAAGTTGTATATAAAAATACGAGTTTTTAATGGCCCTAAATTTATTATGTATTTAAAAATGTGGTTTAAGTAATTAATCCAAATATAATGAGAGTTTTTTTTATCGTGTTAAAATTATTTATGTTTTTTAAAATGTAATTTAAGTAATGGAAAATTACAATTTCATCAATTGCATAAAATAGATATAGATGATAGTAACAAAAAGAGTTTAAAAAGTAGAATGTTCAAATTGATAGAGAAACAGAATGTCTTTAAATTGTAAATTAGGAAATATGATGAACAAGAGCAAACTCAAACAATTGAGTTATTTAGTCTGTTTGTCAATTTGGCAGCTCATGGAAAAATTCAGTCTTTTGGACAACCTTCCTCATCCAGAGAAGACTCTCTTGGCCTTTGGAAGAATTTAATTTGGTTAAGGAAAATATATATTTTTAATGTGAAAACCCACATGTGCACAAAAGTTTAGGTCGACCTAGAAGTCCGAACTCACACGTGCAAAGGAAAAGAAGGCTAATCTAATTTCTGCATTGACTTTTCTCCTTGGACAACTTGACCAACTCGTTGACCAACTTTGACTTGACATCTTGACTTGTTTGTCCTGATATGGATATGTTTTTGGAGGTCGTATTCTCTGACAAGAGATCGAGATTTTCTGGGCTGTTTGACTTTTGTTGACCACAAACTTTGACTGTGGGGAAACTAAAGTTTGACTGTGGATTTTCTCTTTCCTTTGACCGAGTTCTTGTTGACTGTTTTTAATAGGTTTCACTGACCTTTGAACGTTGAGTTTGATGCTGCCTTGACCAAGCTATTTGGAGAAGTTTGACCGTTGACTTGAGCTCTGGTTAGGGCATCTTTGACCGCTGTTGATTTTGACAAAATTGTAGATTTGAATTGTTGACCAGATTTGACTATTGGGCTCATTATTTGGATATTGATTGGTTGGTTTTGTTGGATAATCAAAGGTTTGACTTTAGCTCTTGATTGATGAATTGGAACATTGTAATCTCTCAGTTGAACATTTGATGACAATCTAATAGAAGAATTTGAAAGGGATTTCCCCCTTCTAGGATTTTTCCATGGTGTTTGACTAAACCTTGTGTCTCTTGTTATTGCTCTTGGTTGTCTTCTATTGTACATTTTGTTACTGGAAGATTAAAATAATTTAAAAGTGATTACTAATTGAAGAAAGAATTAGACTAGGTGATTATACTAATCACTTAGAAAATTAACGTTGTCTTCAAATCAAACAAGTGAGGTGACTTAGCCAAATAAAACACTAAAAAGAGTATAGTGCCACCAAAGTCAACTATTTGAGTTGTCTCCTGTTCGTCCAGAATTTTTGGATATTTTGAAAATCTAATGGATAGAAACAAACTCAAACAACCGCCTTCAATCCTTTTCCAATATCTGCCATCAAAATAAAAATAACCCAAAAATATTAAATAACCCAAAATATAATATTTTTATATATGTATGTATACGTGTGATCTTTCAATGCCATGATAATCTTTGTTCCAGTTGAACACAAACCAAGTTATGCATTTTAAGTTGCAGAATTGTTAGATTCTGGGCCCATTGCACTACAATGATCTGTCAAACAAGGCACCCAGGAGAATAAACAGGATGGTAAGACAGAATCAGGAGACTAAAAAGAACAATTGGAACAATGACACCGTGGAGGAACAACTTTAGCTTCGAGCAAGGCATCAAGTAGCCCCTGAAAGTAACGTCTGAACGAGATATGAATCATATTATATCCTCTCAGACTTTAAGCAGAGGTCCCAACATGCACGCACTAAGGAAGCAGCCCAAAAATGGCACATGGGAATGGCATGATTGGGACCACCCCTCAAGAAGGGCATCCGTAAAGGTGAGCTCAGATGTACACCAACCATTTGAATCCTGGTCCCAGAGCAATACATGATCCAAGGATCACAGATTTAAATTTATTATCAGGGTTGATTCATGCCATGACTTGAGGATTATATTTCAAATTTACTTGTTTCATCCAAAGGTTTGAGGGCAGACAGCATAATAATAAAAATAATGCTCACCCACAACAGCAAAATGCCAGCCACCAAGTGGAAAGAGACCAAATGGGTCCATTCATTAGAAGGACCCACACACCCAGAAACTCATTCTCCTAACCCGTTAGTGGGAATCCCATTGTAGCATTCAAAAGCTTTTTCAAGAATATAACCGTCATAAAGCTGAAGGGCTAAGCTCTTAGGATTTCATCTGCTCAGCTAAGAGATGGGAGCATTGGTTCATCAATCCAAGCATCCCTGCATACAAAATCTCTCCATACACACCCTTCAACATTGATGCAAGATTCAAAAAAAACTAAATCAAGGTAACCTTCCAAGTCCTCTCAAATTCCTTTCCTTCAGTTTTGTATCTGTTTCTGTTTGATGAAAGATTTGTTTTTACAATGTTGTCTTCTTTGTGGGGAGTTAAAAATCCCAGCTTTTTTTTTACCAAATGTTGTTTTCTCTGTGAGGAGCTGTGAATCTCAACCTCTGTGGGGAGTTGTAAATCTCAACTTTGTTTTGGGGAGTTATGAATCTCAACCTCTGTGGGGAGTTGTAAATCTCAACTTTGTTGTGGAAAGTTATGAATCTCAACCTCTGTGGGGAGTTGTAAATCTCAACTCTGTTGTGGGGACTTCTAAATCTCAACTCTCTTTCATTTAATACGGTAAGAGAACAATACAAGATTTGATCATTACACCTCTGTTTTAAAAATAATTGTTTTTATCCATAAATTATGAATAACATACCAAATGTCCATTCTGTTGAGGTGTAAAAACACTGAGATTTGTGAAAGATATGGATGCAGTAGTATGTAGATGTTTGAAAGATAATGTAGATTTTATTAACATACCGAAGGTCCATTCTGTTGAGGTGTAAAAACACTGAGATTTGTGAAAGATATGGATGCAGTAGTATGTAGATGTTTGAGAGATAATGTAGATTTTTGCAGTTGGAAATATTGTTAATTTTTATGGTTTACCTGTGTCTGAAAGATTTTTCAGTAATGAGTCTTTCACTTATATCTATGCCGGAAGGCAAAAAGGATGAGTTTTCAAATAAGGATTCATTCAGACAAATCTTTTACAAGTGTAAGAAATCAAAACAAGAAATTCATTTTCAGAATTCATCACATTAAAGTTTCGAACTATCTAGTATAGTTTATTTGAAGACATTTAGATACTCATGCTCTCATTCTCTTTTTCACATTGTGTATTTGCAGGAAAACCTCAGCATGGTATCAGAAAGCTATGCAAGTAGCCAAGCTATGGCGAATTGTATTCCGGTTTCCCAATCAGCCTATTTCTTCAGTTGAACAAAACAAACATGTAAAACTCCGAAAATGTTGCAGCACTTCAGCTGTTTCTTCCTCTTCTTCCTCTTCTTCTTCTTTTTTTCCCGCAACCGAAGCAGGGAGGGCTTCTACCTCTTCCTCTTCTCTTTTTCCCGCAACCGAAGCAGGGCCATCCCTCCCCTTGACACCACCACAGACTCCGCCGCGGGCGCTTTCATACCCCTCGTCCCTCACACGGAATTCTTCTTGCCTCCTCTGCTCGCCCATACCCTACACGGAGTCCTACCGCCGGCGGAGCACCGCCGTCCAGCCGCCGGCGTCGGCAGCGTGTGGGCGGGAGGAAGCGACGCCGCTCAAGAAAGCCCCCGCCGCGGGTCGCGTCGCCGCCTGCTTGCAGCCGCCCGCCGCTAGTGCCCGGAGGAGGGTTTTTAGAGGTAAGTCGGTGATGGACAACTCATTGATGAGAAAGTCGGTGATAGAAGAAGAGAAAATGATGACTAGGAGGAGGAGAGATGATGAGTTTGCCATGATGCAGAGGAGGAGTTCGTTGAAAAGGAGGCAGATTGGTCCAAGCCCTCTTAGCCGAGTGGTAATGGCCACCGTTGAATAGAGAAATGTTAATATAGTATTATTTCATTAATGTGGAACAAAATCTCATTATAAAAATAGTATTATTTAGCCTAGTAGTTATGGCTACTTCCTTAGCTACTCTCAAGGGGTTGTGATTATGACTATTGTCCAATAGAGAAATGATTGTTAATGTGGAATGACATCTCATCATAAAAATATGTCAGTGTAGTGAGAGTTTGTCATAATGTGAAATGAAATTTCATCATGTAAAAAAATGTCATTGTAGTACTAGCTCTTGACTTTTATGGGACATAACATTTGTAATATTATATATTTTTTATATATGTTAGGTTTGCTTTGTTTCATGCTTTCTTTGTAAATCCTATTTAAATTGAAGTGGTTGGATTTGTTAATTTGTTTTATAATTAGAAATATTTTAAAATAAATTAGATATATAATTTTTATGTTTAATAAAAATATTTAATTTTAGTATTTTTTAAGAAAAAATTTGAAGACATTATCGAGAATTTATTCAGCATTGAGCTTCTCAAACTTTGCAGTTTCCATGATCTAATTATTTGTAATGATATTAACAAGTGGCTCATCTCTGGTCAGATGACATGTTTCCATGCACTGGGTAGCAATGTCGTGGATTCTGCAATTTCTGACATCCTCGTCCTCAACCATATTAAAAACTTTGAGTTTCTTAATGGATTCGAGCATGACTCTGACCACAGACCTCTATCTCTATCACTCAATCTTGCTATGCATACCACCCACATGCAGGAGACCAATGAAAGAAAAAGACACATTCACTTCGATAGAAGTAAAACCGACCTCTTCTTAAAGGATTTAGAGAGAGATTTAGGCCCCATGAATTATAATAATAACATTGATCAAATTTATTACCATTTCAATATTATCCTTTCCAACACCATTAGCAAGTTTTCTAATGAGATTTCACTTAAGCAATTTAATAGAACTTCCAATCCATGGTATGACAAAGATTGCAAAATTGCCAGGAAAGTGATTAGAGACACTCTTAATGAAATCATTAAGCTACATAATATCAATATATACAAAATATCATCAAGAGGAAGAAAATATCATATATTAATAAAATACAAGATTATCTTCTTCACCTTTCTAAAATCGTGCCCAAAATTTTTTGGCAGAATGTTCTTGTCCGTAAAACCAAAGATAACCATTCTATCCCCTTAGAAAATTGGGACAACTATCTTAAGAAGTTGAATGACTCTCTGGACACTATGGGCACCACCTTAATCACTCCAATTAAGGAGGATGTATTCTACCTTGACGACATTGAGTCTGGTATTAATAAGCTCACTAATGGGAAAGCTAAAGATATTTAAGGATACCAAGCTGAGATCCTTAAAATGGGAAGATATATCCTCACTCCTTATCTCCATAAGCTTCTCAATTTGGCTGTAACGCATGGCTTCCCTCGGCTTTGGACACAAAGCCTTATTGTACCTATATTTAAAAATGGGGACAAGAGTGTTCCATCTAATTACAGGACCATTATGGTTAGCCATATCCTGGCCAAGATTTATGGGCTCATTTTGGAGAAGAAGCTTAGCCTTTGGCTTGAAATCCAAGGAAAAAGAGCTAAAGGACAAGATGGTTTTAGGACACATCACAAGACTATTGACCATCTGGTCACTCTTAGAATCATTGCGGAGGAATGTCCCAATAGTAAAGTCGATCTCTTCTGTTGCTTTGTGGACTTTATAAAAGCTTTCAACATTGTTCCTCGAGATAAACTTTGGGAGAGATAAAGATATCATGGTCCCTCCTGAGCGGAGGATTGTTGTGATCCGTCTCTACAAGACCGTCACTGCCAAGCTTAAGATCAACTAGGGGTGGTCTAAAGACATTAAATGCAATATTGGAGTTAAGCAAGGGCGTACCCTATCCCCTACCATTTTTTGCATATACATCGATAAGCTAGAGGAGTGTCTGGAATCTGCGGGGTGCAAGGGCACCGAGCTTGTGGTGTTCTCATTACTCTTCTCCTCTATGCCGGTGATATTGTTCTTCTTGCAAAAAGCCATGATGACTTTGATAACTTCAGCTCCAGATTCTTCATGACTACTGCTCCAAGATGGGTATGATAGTTAATACCAACAAGACTAAAGTCATGATCATTAAATCCAAAAAGATCACCCATGGTAGTTTCGTGTATAATAACCAATGTTTAAAGCATGTTTCTTCTTATAAGTATTTGGGCATTGACTTCCCTCATCATCTCAACTGGAATTATAGCATCGAGAAAAGGATTATTGGGGGTTGAAAAGCTAATTATGAGCTTGAAAACAATTGTAGGTTGGTCGATCTTTACATTTGGAGTAAAAAGAGGTTCCTCTTTGAGACCCTTGTCACCCATGTTGCCTTATACGGATGTGAAGTTTGGGGTTGCACTATATCCAAAGAGTCATGGAGGAAGATTGAGATGATTCAAAAACAATTCATAACCTACAACCTTAAGATCAAGGGAAATACTCTCTATCCTATCCTCTTGATCGAATTTTGTTTGTCCCCCATTGAAAGTACGACTATGTTAGATATCTGGTGTATAAGAAGAATCTTGACAACATGGAATAAAAAGGGCTCCCTAAAATTGCTTCCAATTGTAGTCAAAACCCTCACCTTCGCCTCGAGTGCAGGTGGCATAAGGATGCCCAATCCTGGCTCAACCATTGGGGAATTAAGGAGGAACTCAATATGGGAAGAAAAGATAATATCAAAAATTCTATTACCTCCAAGTTCAAGGACAAGATGTGGGAGGATCAGGAGCTGGAGGATAAAAGGAAGCTAAGATACTATAAGGAAGTGATCAACCCCACCCTTGATAATCAAAATTATCTCTCTATGTTGTCCAACAATAAGAAAAAAATGAACATCACTAAGATAAGAACTAATTCCCATGAGCTTCAGAGTGAGATCAGGTGGTGGTCTATTCCCAAGACCCCTTGGAACGATATAATCTATCAAATTTGCGATTCTAAGCAGGTAGAAGATGAAAAACACTTCCTTTTAAACTGCCCGACTCTTACTCACATTCACTCTCAATTCCCTGCCATCTGCCACACTTCCAATCTTCTTGACCTATTAAGCCAACCCACCTATAGCGATCTTGGAGCTCTTATTTCCCTTCTCTTTGACCATAGAAACAAGATTTTGAAGAATCAAACTTAGATTCTTTCTCCTCTCTTAAGGTCGGATATACCGCATTGGTCTTAGCGGACGGTAACTATCATCATCATCAATAATAAGTAAAAAATATTAATATATTTTTAATATATTTATTTTTTTAATTAAAATAAATTTATATTAATAATAATAAAATTTTATTTTGAATAAATTTATAATGAAAAAATAATATATATATATATATATATATATATATATATATATATATATATATATATATTATAAATTAAATGTAATTTAAATTTGTATAATATTATTAAAAAAATTTAGTAAAATACCAAATAAAAGTTTTGTTTATATATTTTTGACTTGCTTCATCTTAGCAATAGCTTGTCAACATATAGATTGGACATAAGATGCTTGTAATATTAAATATTTTTATATGTGCGGGTTTGCTTTGTTTTATGTTTTCTTTTAAATGTTATTTAAATTGAATTGATGAGTAGTTGGAATTTGTGAACTTGTTTTATCATTAAAAATAATAAAAATATAATTTTATTTTTAAATAAATTTATAATAATATTTGTTTGGGAGTGTACCCATGTTGATGATTCTCGAAGCTAGGATATGGGCCGAGGGAGACCTTCTCCACTTACATTTAATTCAAATAACTTTTTGACACTTTGATTATTTATTATTAAAATTATGGAATAGGAGAATAAGAACATAATGTTTCATCCTTAATCAATATTCTTTGTTTTAAGATTTCTCTCCTATTTTCTAAGATATATGCCTTTGAATTTAGATTCCTTTTGATATGATTAAATTCAATACTTTCAAATTTATTTAATTATATTTTGATTCTTTGTAACATTGTACGAGGATATGAGTTGTATTCTTTGGAAGTTTGAAAATTTTAATTGTTGAATGACTATTATAGAATCTCTAAATATTATTAGTTGTTGGATGTTTTTTAAGATAGCTAATTTCAATCTTTATCATAATGTTAAAAATTTGACTTGATTATTAAAAGTGATCTTAAAGCCATATACATATTGTAACTCTATTTATAAATAGCTTTTCTCACTCCAATTTTTCTTTATATAAAAAATATTATAAATAAAAAAAATATAATTTAACTTTTAATGATATTTGAGAGTGTAAACTTTTGTGATCCATATTATATTAAAATAAAATAAATTTTCCGAAAAAGTACATGAGGAATTTTAAAACCGACACTTTTCGAACCATTGAATGTAGTTCATCATCAAGATTCAAAAATATATTATTCAAAAATATTAAACAAAACATTCAATGCAAGTTTTATTTGCATGTAATTTTGAACTTTTCATTTTTTGCATCTTTATAACTGTTTTTAATTGTTTTTTTCTAATATAATTAAATAAACTATTAAATAATTTTTTTATTTGTAGATATATTTGCTATGTGTTTTTTTTAATGAGAATTATTAATTTAAATTAATTATTTACAAAATTTTAAATGTAATATTGTTATAAAATTTTAAATGTTATATTTTCTCAAAGTTTAAAATGAATTTCAAAAATTAATTTGAGGAAATAATATATAAAATTGATTGGGTGTTTAAGAAGAATTTTTAGTTAAAATAAATAAAGTTGATTATCATTGGGATATATAAAATGGATTATATATATTTATAAATAAGATAATTTAATAATAAATATAATAAAAATAGAATAGTATGAATTTCAATTCTTAGTTATAATATATTGTGTTATAATGATATAATATACATTAAAGGTAAATGAGTGAAATAATCTATAATTATTGACATGTTTTATGTTTTTTTATTTATATTTATGTTATTGTTTCATATTTTTTATGAGAAATTTAATCATGAGTTAGGGCAATTTGTTGAAGTTTGATGTTAACACGCAAATCCCAATAATTATTAGTCGATTTGTATGGTTGAGTGTCAAGAGATGTCATTTTCAATGTATTCATTATAGTAAAGTCTCAAGTTTATTATGGATGGATGTTACAATCGAGTGTTTTCTTCCATGTAGTTCCAACACAATTGTTTTATTGGTGTTGTCATTAGGTCTAATCGTTAGTACTAAACGTGTTCCAATATAACTCGACATATTAATTTATCGATTAGAAAGTTGTGACTAATGTCGCAATCTATAGACATCCCCTTGTTCAAAAATTGTCCCCATTGTGGAATCATGCAATTGTTGAAAATACTTCTTTACTTGGTCAAGGGTGTGTAGCATGATGAACATATTGTCCATCCTAATCAACTTTGCTATGTTGGTGTGTTAAGTTTTATTTGGTATTCTTGATTTGTCAAATGATGGGAGTGTTAACATTGGAGTGGGATATTATAAATCTAAGTTGATCAACTATGATTGTTGGTGGTTTGAGTAAGGGTAGAACATGAATTAAACTAGTTTTCCATTGAACATTGATGCATACCCACATATGGAAGTAAGCTAAATGAAATAATTTACACTTACTCCTTGGATAATGGTATAATATCTATATCAAACTGCCAGTTTTCCATTTCACTTACTCCTTAAATAATGGTATAATGTCCATATTGAAGTGCTTTGACATTTTAACTTACTCCTTGAATAATGGTATAAAATCCATATTCTTAAGATATTGTGGATAATCCGAATCATTCTCTTCCAATCCATATCACAGTGGTTTGATCCTATGATGTGGATCTTTAAATATTTCCTTTTGAAAATAAACCAAACCCTATTTCCAACTTTGAATTGATGTGTGGCATGATATAAACTATCTTATTGGATTTTTTGAATCTTTTGAATGGACTATAAGTCTTGTATTGTTCTTTAACCTATGGGGGGGTTATCATTTTCTATGGTGTTTAAAATTCAAGGGTTAGAAATCCAAACAAGTCTAAAATGTACCATGGTTTATAGAGTCATGGGTATCCCTACCATAGGCATGGAAAATTAAAGGTAGGTCTTCATCCCATGTATAGGTATGAAGGGTATGCATAGGTATACATGCATAATAAGTGCATGGAGATTATTTATGTTTGACCATTTGATGAGGATGGAATATAATGAATTTACAGATTAAGATTCTACAATGGGATGGATTATTATATTGTTAGTTTCTCAGAGAAATTTCCACAATATTCATCATCTAGAATGGTTGACGTTTTGAATCCAGTTGATGATTCAAAACATCAACCATTCTGGATGATAAATAATGTGGAAAATTCTTCAAGAAACCTACAATTATATAATGTTTTTTTTAAGTTAGGCCTAAAACATATACCTTAAGGATCTCTAGAATTGACATGAATTTGGAATCCTAATATGAAACAATGCATTTTGAAAGGCCAAAATTTGACCAAACACCAATACAGGAAATTATCTACTTTTGGAGTAATCATTAATATAATGCAAGTGACCTCAATGGAAATTTTATAAAATAGATCAATAATTTTATAAATACAATCATGGTCATCCTTGATAAAGGTTGAGTAGTGAGAAATCCTAGACTAATAGACTCCCATGGATGTGTAGGTACTATAAGAGGTGTGTACATACCAACTTTCTAGCTTGTTGACTTCGAAGATGTTTTATAGGATGCAAGACTTCATGTGTGCTTCATATCAGTTTGTCAACTAATAAGGGTGTATTGAAGTGCTGAACAAGTTTTAATGTTGATGTTGTTGGAAATTGTAACTAGGTTTAGTCTTCATAATGACCTATTTGTAATCATGACATTGTATACTTTGTATAAAGAAAGAAAGAAAATAATAATAATAATATATTTTTATTTATTTTATGTAAAGCATGGGTTTCATGCTCAAGTCTAGGTCAAAATCATGTTCTTCGTGCTTCTAGGTATTTCTAGGACAAAGAAGAATTTATTTCATGTATTATAGTCCCATTTGGACTCATTGTAACTGTCAAAGGAAAATATTTGTTTTGTCAAGGAAAATCCATTTATTCCTCCAAGACCAAGTCAGCCCCAATTGAGGACAAGTTGACCTAAGGGAGGGCTATTCGACCCCTTAAGAAGGCTACAAATACAAGGAGATTGACATCGTTTGAGATACACATCTCACACAAGTTCGATCTACAATAGTGAAGGAGAAAAAGAGCTAAAAAGGAAAAAGAAAAGAAGTCGAAGTGTCTTAAGATCATCTTTCTCTCTCCACACGTGCGAAGCTATGTTTTTTTTGCTTCCAGTTGGAGGAGGCCCAAATTGCAAGGCAAAAATTCTAAGTTTCAGTTGCAGGGCTGAAAATATGGGAGGAAGTTACAGTAGGTCGAAGTTTGGAAGCTACCCCAAAGAAGACTTTGTTGGGAGGTTGACTTGGTGCTAGGGAGGATCTTGGGCTTTGGTTTTTGGGCCTTGGAATTCTCATTGTAAGAATATTCTATAAGAAGAGAATCATTATTTATGGGTTTTCCCCTTGGAGGGTTTTTTCCCTGGCTTGGAGCCTATATCTTGTGTACTTTGTCTTATTGTGATCTTCACGATTTTGTAACTGCTTGACGAACAAGAACTAATAAAAGTAATAAAAGACCAACATATATCACAATTAATTATCAAGTTAAGGAAAATAATATATAATGCATAAGTATCATAATTTTCCAACATGCTATCAGAGCTAAGGTGCAAGAAGGAGACTAGAGATCACATCTAAGTTGGAAATACGACAAGGGTTATAAGGAAGGGTTTCAATTTTCTTGGGAATCACGCTAAATATATCAAGGATTGCATATTGAAGATCATCTCCAAGCTAGAAAAATAAGTAATAGATGGAAGTTTGTTCTCTGCTTTATCTAGAACTTTGAAAGACAATAATGTATGGGTTATTGACATTGGTGCTTCAAAACACATGATGGGAGAATGAAGTCAAATTCATACCTTATCAAAAGGAACCTCCTCTCACTCAATAGAACTTGGAGACAAGAAGTGATATCAAGTGAAAGGGATTGGATCTACTTTGTTGGAGCTTGAGTCTGGTGGAAGTATTCACCTTAAAATTATTTTATATGTTCCAGGTTTGAAGAAAAAATTACTTTATGTTTCTTGTCTAGAGAATAAAGAAGATAGAATTGTTTTCGTTAATGACAAGGTTTTGGTTTGGGGTAAGGGATCTAGTATCAATAATTCTAGGGTGATTGGTATTTGTGAGGGGAAATTATATATAATTTTTACACCTCTATCTCAAGCTCTAGTCCACTTGTATGTAAGCCCTTCCGAATTGTGGCATAGAAAACATGGACACCTTCACTATAAGATTTTTCCATCTCTAAGTCAAATGGTCAATGGCATCCGCAAATTGAAGGGAGAATATGGAGGGACCTTTAAGGGATGTTCTCTAGGAAATAACGTGAAGAAGCCACTTGTAAGAAGTGATACCATATCTAAGGAATTTTTAGATCTCATACACTCAGATGTATGTGGACCTATGGCAGTAAAATATCTTGGTGTGCATCAACATTATGACCTTCATTAATGATTTCTAAAGGAAAAATTGGCTATACCTCTTCAAGAACAAGGATGATGCATTTGAGAAGTTTCAATAATTCAAGAATGAAGTGGAGAATCTAAACGAAAAAAATATCAAGACTCTGAGGTCCGAAAATGGTGAACAATACACCTCCAAATAACTAATAGCATTCTGCAAGGAAGCAGGGATTAAGAGGGATCTAATTGTTCCTTATAATCCCAAACATAATGGCATTAATTAAAGGAAGAATAGAACCATTGAAGAATGAGTCAGGTCCATGCTACATGATAAATATCTCCCTAAATTCCTATGGGGAGAGGCATGTGTGACAACTATTTACTTGCATAACCAAAGTCCTCATAAGATTCTCAACAAAATAACTTTGGAAGAAGCATTTATAGGAAAGAGGGCCAAGTGTGGATCGTCTTCGAATATTTTGGTGTCTTGTGCATATTCATATACACAAGTAAAATAGAAGAAGTTGAATCATACCAGTCTAAAGGGCATCTTTTTTGGTTATAGTGCTTCATCAAAGACATACAAAATCTATGTTAAGGAGGATCATTGAATTGAAGTAAGTAGGGATGTCATCTTTGATGAAATTATAGCTTACAAGAAATCAAAAGATGTTCCAGTCAATTATGATGAAGAATATATACCTATATTTGAGGATATCCCAAGGGACAATGATGGTAAATATCATACATCTACTCAAGAAGATGTTGAAGGTCCAAGGGACCTTGTGTAATAAGTAATTGTTCCATAAAATTGAAAGGGGCCTTCTTGGTTGAGATATACTCTATAAGAAGGAGAAGGACAAACAACTAAGGGGACCTTCAAAGAAATCAAAAGAATGAAGAGATATTTTGAGTATGTTTCATATATGAAAAATCTCATTGAATAGGAGAAATCCTCCTATGAATATGCGACTAAACATCAAGAGTGGAGGAATGCAATGCAGGAGGAATAACAATCAATCATGAAGAATGATGTCTAGGAGATTGTCTCGAGGCCAATTGACAAATATATAGTCACATCAAAATGGATTTACAAGATTAAACATGATGCAAATGGGAGCAATGATAAATACAAAGCAAGGTTTGTAGCAAGAGGTTTCTCACAGAAATAAGGTATTTATTACAAAGAAACCTTTGCTCCTACAAATAGATATAAAATAATAAGATCACTTGTTTCTTTGGCTACTACTATGGGATGGAACACCCATCAAATGGATGTTAATACAACATTTATGAATGGGACCATTGACGAAGAGTTTTACATTGAGAAACTTCAAGGATTTGAAATAAATCAGATGGAGACTCATGTATGCATGTTGAAGAAAGCTCTATATGGCTTACGTCAACCACTTAGAGCTTAGTATGCAAGGAAGGATGCATACGTATTAAGGCTTGGTTTTACCAAGATTTATGCATATCTTAACCTATACATAAGGGTGGTCTAGGGTGAACCAATTAACATATTAGTGTATGGGTATGATCTACTAGTCACAGGTGTTGAACATCAGATTCAAGAATTCAAGAAGCAGTTAGCAGCCGAGTTTGATATGAAGGATATTGGGATTATTCATTACTACTTGAGACTAGAAGTTTGGAAGGCAGTTGAGATATATCTTGGTCAAGGGAAATATGTGATCAAGATTCTTCATAATTTTGGCATGATGGACAACAAGCCTATGATGAATCCTATGATTACGAATCTAAAGAAGCCGAGTTAAAATTCTAGTCCGATGGATCCTACTTGCTACAAACAATTGATTGGGTCCTTGATATATCTGGTAAATACAAGTCTTGACATTTTTTTTGCAGTGAATGTCCTCAATAAGTTTCAGATGGAGCCAAAACATGATCATTGGATTGCATCTAAGCATATCCTAATGTATTTACATGAAACCATACATCACTGCCTCTGGTATAGTAGTAATGAAATCCAACTCTTGAGATATACAGATTTATATTGGGGTGGCAATGAGACAGATGAAACAAGCACAATCGGTGGATGCTTCAGCCTATGATCTTCCATGGTCTCATGGATGAGCAAAAAGCAGGATACAATTTCTTTGAGTAGTGCTCAATCAGAATATGTTGTTGCAAGAAAGATTGTCGGGAAGCAGCTTGTCTCATGAAGTTACTATTAGACTTGTTTAAAGGACCACTTAGCCCTACACAGATACATTATGATAACAAAAGTTGCATAATATTAACAAAAGACCTGGTGTTTCATGCTATGAAGAAGCATATAAATAATAAGTACCACTACGTCAGAATCTTGGTATAATATGGGGTCGTGTAGCTGCACTATCTACCTACATATGAACAGGTAACAGATATTCTGACAAAAGCGTTACCAAACATACCTGAGAGGCAATCTTGGTTTGGTGGACATCTCCTCCCAAATTGAGAGGGAGTGATGTTGGATAGTTCTTGTCTTTATGATTCATGCACTAAACTGGGACAACCGTAGGTGTTAGTGAAGGCCATAAAGAAAGAATGGATTCCGGAGGATTGGATAAGCATTTGAGATTTTAATTTCTTATGGATTGTAGAATCTAGGAAAATAATTTGTTGACCGATACTCTTTTAGGATGAGGTAGGGAATCCAAGATAAGTAGTCGAAGAGGATCGATATTCTTTAAGGATTCAAGATTGTAAATCCAATATAATAATAGTCCTAAAAGGACATACCCAATGAACATATAGATGGGGTATGTGCCTTAGAGGTAGTGTGGCAACTCACGTAAGGCCTCCAAGCATAATGTACTTAAATGAAGATGAGCTTGTCTAGTTAAGGCCTTCAAGGACAATGTTGGTAATGGTATAAATTCTTGACAAAGTGATCTAGGTGGATATTAGGGCCACCCTCCTATTCCACTTGGGGCCTCACCATTGTTTCTTTCAGTTTTTCAGTTTCCTTAATTATAGCAAAGTTTACTATTTTTAGCAGTTTTTTGAGTCTTGAACTTCTGGAGCTATTTTGAGGCCCTAAATGAAATTTTTCACAGTCAATGGTTGTAATCCTCAGATAGATATTTCTAAAAATGTATCATGTGCGTCATACAGAGATAGTATGCCAAAGTTATGACCCCGGGAAATTGATGTACCAATTTACCCCGGCAGGGCCCATATTATGGCATTTCATCTCCTAGGGTTAGGTTTTTGGATGTTTAGGGTTTTCCATTGTTTCTCAATAATATATAGGCCTTTGAGCCTCATTTTAACACAGAATTAAAAGTCTAGTAGCCACCACATCTCTTCTCAGAGATAAGCTACCAACGCCCTAGCTAGTTTATTTCCATTCTGTCTGTAAACAAATTTCAGTTCTTTTATATTAGTGAAATGACGTGTTATTTCTGCTACATTTTGATATTATGGTTATATGTGTATTCCGTTGCATTCCTGCATAAATCCATATCAGTGGTATCAGAGTGGTCTAATCTTTCTTGATCCTTCTTTTCATGTCCCCAACGAGGTCGAGGTAGAAGGAGCTAGGGGTCGATCTAGTTGAACCTTTGCAAGATCAGCCTCGCAAGATTATCTGCCCCCAAGGCAAGAAGAATATTGTGGCCACAACCTCTATATAGGGCTCCTCCGCACAACAACAAAAAATGGACAAGGTCGTGGAGGAGTACAGGGACATTCACCTCACCCACAGGGGTGCCTCTGTACTGTCAGGTCAAGCACCCCATCGATCTAAGCACCCCAGAGTATCTAGTTCTTCTTCTTTTTATTCATGTCATTCTATAAAGTTTGATTCATCATCTTTCAATTAAATCTCTATTTTTTATAGTTCTTTCTCCCTTGGGACTTCCTGTTTGAAATTTATCTTTGGTTTCTTTAATACCACATCTCTACTATACACAACCTTCTTACTTTCTTTGTTCCAAAACCTATAAACTTTCATACCATCTTTATATCCAAAAGGAATACATTTTTCAACTTTCTTATTCAATTGATTCCTATTCTACTTTGGAATGTGTACATAAGAATCACATATAAATAAATTAATATGTTTAAGAGAGGGACTCTTACCAGTCCATACCTCATATGGAGTCTTGTCATCTAACGTTAATTAGGGTGATCTACTTCCCAAGTAAGTTGATGTAGTGCTCACTACCTCTGCCTATAATTTCTTTCCTAACCCAACACCATTGCATGCTCCTTTCTTTCCCCATCAATGTCATGTTCATCCTTTTTGCAACTCCATTCTACTGAGGTGTGTATAGAGGTATTCTTTTGCCTTTCTATACAACACTTCTTGTGAGATTCTTTGAATTCATTCCCACATAATTATCCACCATTATCTGTCCTTAACAATTTAATTTTCTTCTCTATCTGATTTTCCACAAGAGGCTTAAACTCTTCAAATTTTTCTAAGACATAATATTTCTTTCAAAATAAATAGATCCATGTATTCCTTGAGAATTAATCTATAAATGAGACATAGTACACAAATTTTCTCGTTGATGGAAAAGACAGAAGTCCAAATACATCGTTATGCACCAACTATAATATCCCCTCTGCCCTCATAGCACTAAAGGAGAATGTTGCCCAATTTTACTTCCCATACAAAAAATATTCACATAAATCAAAATATAGAGAGAAATTAGACACACCTTCTACCATACCATTACCATGTATTACTCGAAGGTCCTGCTTTCTAATTTGTCCTAGTCTTTGATGCCATAACATAGTGTTTTATTTAGAGATTGTAGAATGTATTCCTTATTATTCTTCAATTTTAGGAACAAAAAAACTACTTCACCCATCAATAAAAGTGCTTCCTAATATATTATAAAGAATTCCAATCTAAACTCCCCTTAGTGATACCATTCCTCCTTGAACAATCCTACTAGTATCCTTTTCAAGCATTGTTTTTACACCTGTGTCACTCATCTTCCTCACATGAATCAAAATTTTGGCCAATCCGAGGATGTTCAGAACATCAGGGAGTGCTCTAATACTTCCACCCATGATCATATTTTCCTCATCCTATGATTCTTGTTAATGAGTCATCTCCTAAGAAAACATCACCACCATCATATCTTTCATCCTCGTAGAACCACTCACTGTGAAGATTCATATGAAAGTATGACCTTTAGTCGAATAACCATGCCTCATGATATACATGTGTTCTTGAATGATCCAGGTACACATCCCTTCCTTCATTTGAGGATGTTTTTGGTTTTGTAGAAGGAGCATCATCAGATACCTTCCCTTTCTCTACAATTTGGGATCTACTAATTTTTATTAATTTCATTTTTTCAATGATAAAAAGTTTGTTTTGATTTATTTATTTTTTAGAATTATAATGATAAAGGTAATTTAAAACAATCCAAAACCTTTGAGGGAAATTTTGAGGTCAAAAATATCATTAATCAAGCAACAATTTAATTTTTTTTCAAATTTTTTATCAGGGTTGGAAAATAATTTTCACCATAAAAAGGGTATAATTTTTCTACTTGTGAACTTATTCATTAATTAGATTTAGGGTTAAGATGAATATATGTTAAATAAGACAATAAACATGGGTGGCAGGAGGGGGAGGGGTTATCCTTAATCCCGATGGAAAACAAGTAATGAAGGATTCCTACGGGCTAGGTTAAAGGTCCAATACTCAAGCTAAAATGTATGGTCTTTTGCTTGGGTTAATCTTGGATAATGATTTGGAAGTTACCAAGATTTTAATTTTTGGAGACGTTGTCCTCACCATACAACGTTTATATATAGGCTCCTTACCTAAGGGCAATCATCTTAAACAAATTCTTCTCATAATTATGGGTGCACCAGATCATTTTCATCTTAAGTCCTTTTTTGATATCCTAAGATCTCAAAATACTAATGTTGATAAACTAGTTAATCGCGCATTCATTTTAAAAGTGGATAAGACTGGCATAAACGATTTGTTTAGATGACGCAATATCTCATGAATAAACCCCCTTTTCCTTTACCTTATGTGAATTTTAATCAAACCCCTATGTTAGCCTTTATGGCAAACCAAAAAAACTTTGGAAAAGCACTTAATCAAATTCTCCCCCTCCATAACATGGACTACAACTATAGAGCTCATGGGTTAGCTTGTTGGAATATTGTTTGGGTTAGCGTGGCTTGTCGCGAGCGTGAAATTATTGCATGGAAATGTTTCCTAATACCTTCACATGCCATAATAACAATGTCTAGAAAAAGTGTATCCATCACTTAGATTTCACACCAAGAGAACTGATGGGTTTAAGGTGGTCGGATATTATGGAATTTAATGATGAAAGGGCATGTGCTACCTATGGATTCTTCAACTTTGTGTTTAAATATAGGGGTTACGTCTTCAATTTTCAAAGGTTCTTGACATATTCTCCTATGTGTTGGGTTGTGGTTGTTGATGATAAAGGTGTCATTTCCCATAATTTGGGATTTTTTTATGTCAATTTCTCTATTTTTTACATAACTGGTGAAGGATGGAACTTGCATGGCTCTACGAGAGTTGAATTGAGAAACTACATTGATCTTAGTGCATTGTGGGTCTCTCTGCTGGCTCTAGAAGCCATAATTCTTGTTATTCTTATATGTGGCAGTGAATTCGACTTATTTGGTGCTCTATGGGCCTCTATGTGGGATCTAGAAGCATAAATTCTCCTCAGTTGTTCTTGGTAGTGAAATAATCTATAGCATTGAAGGTCTCTTTATTGGCATTGAAAGTCAAAATTTTCTCCAGTTTTGTTTGTAGTTGTGCCTTGGGATCCCCTAGTGAGCCACGAGCCTCTCTGTCACCTCCATAGGTCATAATTATCTCATTTTCAGTCAGTGGTAGTGCTATTGGTTTCTCAGATGCATTGTAGGTGTCTCTGTATTGGGAAATTACAATTCTCGTCAACCTTGTATGTGGCAGTGGAACCGACTCTTCAGATCGCTCTCGCAGGAGTCTCCTTAGGCATCTCGAATCTCCTTATCCTTGCAGGTATCCCTCAGTATTTAATGAGAAATTTCTTTCTGCTTCCTTTACTCTCCAGCAACTCTATTCCCATATTTGGAAGCCCCCTTGGTATATGTTTCTTTTTTGCCTATATAACCTGGACTCGTTGATCTTTAGCTCCCCTCTCGCTCCTCCTAGTAATCTCATAACGTCTCTCACAGACTCCCCTACTTTTATTTCTTGTATCTAGATGATGTTAGCTTTACAACCACTCATTTAAATACTTGAATTTTCCCTAAGACTACTCTACAAACAATCCTTTTTGAAAATTTGGCCCCTTTTCTTAGCACTTGCTCAATATCATCTAGGAAAAGAAATCTATCAGTTGCAAGGGGCAGTATAGCATGTAAATAATGTTCCTATAAATTTGATGCCCTACATCTCGAACACATGGAATTGAAATATAAATCTCACTAGTTGATGAACACATTCATCTTTCTCATGGATTAAATTTAGTCTCTCAAAAATAGTCACTCGCTAGGATGATGAAATTGATGCTCTACATAGGCAACTGAATGACTTAGAGTTGCAGATGGTGATAAAGGAAAACTAAAGCTCTAACAACACAAAACTCATTTGACCTACTAAAAATATGTAGCTTTATCTAAACAAACCCTTGGAATAAGTTCTTCCTCCCTTTGTTGATGATCCTCTTTTGTAAATGTGTCTTTTTTTTAGGGAAAATTTGCAAATTTCATGTATGTCAGCCACTTATAGAAGTAGGTTTTAAGTTAGATATTTTTGAAACACTTATCAATCCTCTCTGGAAGGAACCTATGCATGAAAAATCAATGTACTAATTTCATGTGTATTTTTTTGCATCCAGGCACAATTTTAATAGAAAACCTACTCATTTATGTAAAAAAATAATAATACAATAAACATATGTATATATTTGAGTGGGCCTACTAGTTAAGAACATATGTTTTCTCCTAGGAGATCATAATTTAAATCCAAAGTGGGATAGGTTATGTACACCTTTGTAGATTTTAATAGTCAAAATGTTACATGGAGAGGGTCCCTTATGCTGCAAACAAGGGGGTCTCATACACCAATTTGGTGTTTGAATTTTTTTTAATTACTCTTATTGTTAATCCATGCTTAAGTGTAGTCAATGTTTTTTTTATATTTTATATTTTGTCATATAAGTTTCTATACCCATGCTCAAGTTTATACTCTTTCCCTAAGAAATTTATGTTCCATTGAAGAACTCTTTGTGATTGTGCTAAGCTCAATCCTTGCACCATTGCCAATGTCCTTTCACAATTATGCCACATCCAGTCATCACTAGCACACATTTTATTTGACTCCAACATATTTTGTTTACCCAAGGGAAAATCTCATGTGGGAACTCAATGGATGCTTCTCCACGTTTATGGATGGCATCCCTAATAAACCTATTGAATTATCTAGTGCTTATTTCCAAGACACCTAAAACCACCACCTACTAAGATTGAACCAACCAAATTCCTAATAACACTAACACCAATTAGTTAAACTAACCCCTTTTATAATGTTAAGCTAACACCTACTAAAAATATATGTTACACAATTACTATGAACCTTTTCATCTAAAATAATTTTAAAAAATTAACTTATATTATTATAATTTTTTATCATACACATATAATTATATATTTATTAATAAAATGTGATTTAAACTAATTATAAATGAATAAATTTTATACCCTTTTAATTAATTCAAATCTATTACAAATGAATAAATTTTATATCTCTTCTAAGTAATTTGGTTAGAGGGCTACATTTAATTATTTCTTTGAATCCTCCATGGAATTTTTTTATAACATCCCTTTTGATCAACGAGGGAAATCATTAATTTAACTATAAGATTCTAACACATTATATATATATATATATATATATATATATATATATATATATATATATATATATATATATATATATATATATATATATATATATATATATAAATATATATATATATATATATATACCTCGATGGGGTATTTTTCGGTTGATAGGATGGCATTGAGGAGAGTGTCAGAGGCACCATTGGTATTCTCTCAGGTGGGCGTGGCAAGTGGTATTTAATACCTTTATGTTAACAAGTTTGTCACATTGAAGGATTTAAAGAGTTGGTTGATGGCGGTGGAAGGGCAGAGGAATGAGTATGGTGTGCAAGGAGGAAATGACAATACCTCAAACTCTAGTATTGGTTTCTCTTTATGGGTTTTTTGTTATAGGAATGTTTCATTGCTGGCTAGTATTCCTTCTTTGCATTGTGATTACATGGAATAGCTTCAATTTTTGCTCTTTGTGGTTAATAGGGTATTATTTGGTCTCATCTGCTCTGTGCATGCCAGTGTTTGGGCCTTGGGAATTGTATTTTCACACTTGTTAGTATTTTTTGTGCTTCATTCCTTCTCTGGTATGTAAAAAGTTGCACTTACTGTTGGAAAGTTTCAGTTTCCTTGCCTTGAATTTATGCCACAATCTATTGTCTTTAGTGCATAAATTGGTTTTTTCAGTTCAGTGTAGCTTTGTGTCGGGGATTCTCGGGAAAAATCAATTTCTTTCATTCAGAGTGCCATTGAGGATAAATTCTCAATTGTCGGGGGTTATTGAAGTGACTTAGGTTAGGCTCTACAGGTCTTTGGAATTGGTAGTGTTAGTGTTTGAGTTATGTAATTTCACTTCTCTCGTACAATTGGAGTTGTTTTGGTGTGTCCATAATTCCTTGTGTTTTTCTTTGTGGCTTGGGTCATTTAATAATTCCTTTATGTCTAGTTAGTGTTGTATTAATCCCACAGTGCTTTATCTTTGTTGGTTAATGTTTTTGTTGTTGTGTCGAACTTGATAGTCTTCTGAGTTATGGTCTGTTGGAGTGGTCTTTTGGTGACAATTTGATTATTTTCCAATTAGGCTTTCAACGCCTTCCATATCTCTCTTCATCTTTCCTTGTTGGTAGAAGTATCATCAGTCATTCTACTCAATGTTTATTTGCAACAACTATCATGCCTCCAAGGCAACGAATGACTATTCGGCAATGTGGTGGTGGAAATATTGGGTTTAAAATGGCTCTCCCTTTTTCCTATGATATGGTTTCCACTGCATTTGATGCAATTCCTTTGGAGGTCCAGAAGGATATTCTAATGTTGGAAATCAGGAGGCAATGAGTTGTCCTTAATTCTTTGACTCATAATTGGTGGGTGATGATGCAAAATGACTTCTCGCTCCTAATAATTATAGAAAGAGGAGTCTTCATTTTATGATTTCTTTGGATTTAAATCAACAAATATTGACTTTGTTGTGTCTCATCTTCAAGGATAAACAAGTGGAAAACTATACTTTTTTTCTTCTCATTAGAGGACATCAAACATATGTTGTGTAACCAGAGATTCTGTTTGGATAAAGTTGGATCTCGTTTGGCGAGGGTGGAAATTTTCTTAGTGAACGATTCAGCTTATGGGGATCTTACTTACCCTCTAGCAAATAGTGTTCAGACCCCTACTTTGATTTCTTCAAATAATGACTACTTAGTTTCATTTAGGTATTTTCCCTTCCATTTTTGTTCACTCAAGTCATCCTTTTGGGGATATATGGTGGTTGTCTTCTTTTTGCAGGCTAAGTGGGTTCTTCTGGCAATGTATGGTTTCACTCCTCACAAATGTGGTGTTTTTTTTGTTGACTTTGATGGCCGTGGGGATGTGGAGGATTTTTTTGGTATAATTTTGGAACTTGGATGAAATGTATTTGTAAAGTATTTGAAGTTTCAACAACTGGTATGGAGGAAACTTTTAGTGCATTGTCGCACAACATTACGCTACAAATTCTTGGTTGTTGGCTTAATTATGGATTGTAGATGGTTTCTCTATTGTTGGGGGTTTCACTTGGATCAAATTATGATGTCTCACTAGTTTTCTGTTTGAATCATGTATGGCAACTTATTTTTTATTTTTTAACTCTGAATTGGTTTCGTGGGCCTGGACATAAGCTGTCTCTAGTCCACTACATGGATGTATGGTGTCGTTGGTTATGTTTTAGGTCTTATTTGGGTAGTTAGTCTGCCTTGAACTCTGTTAATGTTAATTCCAATGCATGATGTATTTTTCCTCTCTATATGTTAAATATTGCAGTGTGGTCATGAGAAAAGAAAATATCAACACATGAAACTCAATTTTTTTATTATGAAATAGAAAGTACTTATATTCACAAAAAAAAAAATTAAATATTTATAAAATATTATAATTATAATATAATTTGATAATATTACTTTTTTTTAATTAGTGATATTAACAATTAAGATGGTCTTGTACTTGTATGATATGGGTCGATTCCATCCTCTAGCATTATAACCACTATGTACACAATACTTAACCTTAATATAGACATGGATTAATTGGAGAATCCAACTAGAAACCTCATAAAATTTTACATAACATGTTTACATGTTTTACCAAATAAACCATCCAAAACTTAATATTATAAAAATACCATTAACTTTATATATAAATAATAATAATAATAAATTATATTTCTAATTGTTAATTCACATATATTTATATTAATTTTAAAAAATAATCTTTCCTTAAGTATTAATAATATCTTTCCCGGTATATTGATAATTAATCTCAATTTTTAATTATGTCGAAAGCCTGGTCTATATTGGAATTGGTCTTGAGGAATTTTAAATTTTGAAATTATGAATGGCCAAGATTTGATAATGTAGGAATATTCTTCGTTTAATACATGATCCAACAGATAGTATAGAAGTGTTGACAATGTTGGACTTGCCAACATTCACGGTATCTCCCTAATATGAAGTCCCAATTAGAACTCACACCGTTTGGTGTAGGAGTCCCATCTAGAATATAGCTTGGTTGTCGATGCAATGGGTTTTAATGATGTGCCTTGGCTGCAATAACGTGTAGAGTGGTGTATGGTGACTTTGGTGTGAATAATTCTATGACTCTATGGAAATTCAAGTGCATTGCATGAAGGTTCTAACACATGAGGGGAAATTGAGTGAGCCACTTAGAAGCCTATAATAGTACGCAGCTTGAAAGGAACACATGATCATAAAGACATCACAAGCTAACCTGCAAAATAGTTCACAAGAAAACTACAATGGAAATATACAACAACACACATTCAACATGATTCATACTAATGCAAAAAAAATAGTTCATAAGCATAAGCGTAAGTGAAATAACATACATTGAAAATACAACAAGAATAGTCCTACTATATTTACAACATATGCATGAAAATGTGTCGACTATAAGCTTTTATTAAAGTGAAAGTTCCAATCATACTTATAACATTTACGAATCACTAGCCCCAATAGTGGAACATGAATTCAACACCTGTCTCTCCAAAGAAAAACTCTCCCTCTATGCCATGAAGAAGCCAAGGCTCTCACAAACTCCCAATCTCCTAGTTCTAAGCTAAATTCCTAGCCAAAATCTTGGCTCCCCCAAAACCCTTTACATGAGTTATGAGGATATATTTATAACAAAGGGGTGATTGTTCACCTCCCTTTTGTGACTCTTGGAGTTCCCTCATGGCTCTTCAACTTCTTTACAAATGAATATTCAACTTAATTACATCATGATTGTTCACATTCCACAATTGACACTTGGAATTTTACTTACAATTTTTTTACAAAAGAAGATTATAATACACGCGTACCCATATAGGAAAAAATTTGGTAGAGCCGACTAGAAAGCCTAATAAGACAAAATAGATTAAGCTTGATTTTGAGTAAACTTCAGCTCAACAACTTCTACTTGTTTTTCCTCGGTCACGTAATGGTGCCAAGCTTTGTATTTCCTAATGAGTCCCTCAAACTATGCAATGGTGTCAGCCTAGAAGTGGACTCTAGCCTTTATGGCATCCAAGTACACTGATTTGGAACCATTTTGTACTTTTGTATTTAGCATGAACAACATTGTGTTGATTTGTATAGGACCACTAATGTACTTATGCATGCTTTTCCAGTTCACTTCAATATATTCCCTGGTGGCGATCTGTTTGCATTGCTCCAAGTATTCTTCAATCTCATTCCTGACCTGATTCTTTTGTTTGGCCTCAGTGAGTGAGCCAACTGATGGGATCTTGTGTGATTTCACTAAGAAATCCATGTCGTTATACAGTCGTGCATATGAGGCCTGAATGTTAGCAATGAACGAGGCGAGTTGTTTGTTATTTTGGATGAGCATATGAACCTTTGATTTCTCCAAATCAACGTATTTCCTTGTTTTTCTTCGTAAATCAAGTGGTGCCCCTTTGTATCGCATTGACCATTCATGCATGACAACAATAACTGCGTGTACAAACTTAAGAGTTTTAACATTATCTTTAAACTTTTTTTGCAAGTCGTGAAAGTGGAAAACTTCCTTATGCATGGTAAAAAGCTCCTCATAAATATTATGCATGATATATCCTAGTGTGGATACTTCGCCAAGTATCATTGTCTTCAATTCTTCCATATAGGCCTATGCAGGAAATGTTTTCTAATCCTTTGCTCGGAGTTGTTCAACCTCTTGCCTAATAGCCTGCAAGTTCTTTGCCAACTATTTATTCTCGACCATCAAATACTTTTTGTTTGAATTTTCTTCACATGGGAAGGCCAAGTTGGTTGCGACAATGACGTTGGGATTCCTTATGGTGTCTACCACAATCACCCTTTCTATGATAATTGAAGGATATGTGAGGTCACCCATAAAAATTTTCTCTCAGGCCTATACAATATTTTTTTTAAGCTCATCATAAGCCATATTATACATGTACATAACCAGACCCTCATCAAGAGGAACAATTTCATCTCCATCTCTTGGAGCTTTCTCTGTTAGAGGAGGGGGAGATTGAATGGTGACCTGTACTGTACTTGGAATCAGGTTGACATCTTAGTTCTATGTCTCTAGTTCCACCTCCATATCTTAAATCATAATCAACTCATCAATATCTTGAGTCATGAGCTCTTTGTCCTACAATTTTTCACTCTCCTCTCCTAGTAGACGGTTCTGCTCTTGCTCCTCAGCTTGTTTCTGTGTGGATTCTTCTTCTTATACTCTTCACCTTTATTCTTCTTCTTCCTTCTACTTTTCTTCTTATTCATGCTTTTTCTTTTTTTCTTCCCTCTTCTTTGGTTTTCTTCTTGCATCCTTTGTTTCCTGCTCGACTCTGCTGCTAAGGCCGCTCTCAAAATGATCAAGTCTGATTTCATCTTGCAGCTTCACTTTCCCCCTGGGAATCCACCTGCAACCTTTCTCTTATATTTTTCGCGCATTGGGATACGCCCTTCCACTTGTACTACTTCTGGAGTGACCTCTTTCTGTGGAGTAGCCTGTGAAGTTCCTGTAAAATTTACTGGCTCGTGGGACTTGGAAGCATTATAACAATTCTTCCATGGTTCCTCATATGTCCTGTAGAATGTCTCTCTTAGCCACTAGAAATAAATTCTTGCATAGTGGTCTCTACAAACATTCCAAGGATCGTACGTATTGAATTCTAGAGTACCAAATGCAAATTTATCTATCGTCTTTCCTTCGGTGTCTGTGAATTTCATATTCTTGATCTCGTATAATCCAATTTGCATGGGAAGAGTTGGCCAAGGTGCTTTCTTCTTCATGTGCAAAGTTACTGAAAACCATGTGGAGAGATGATATGCAAATTCTTGCATGACTAACTTATTGGTGGCATACCTCGGTAAAATATGCGGAAACATATGTCCATTGAACACTCTAAGGAAATTTCCATCCGGTGAGGAAAACCAATATGTTATCTCTGACAGTGATTGCATTGCCCCACGTGACATGCAAGGTGGCTATTCCTAAAAAATAAATTTGTATAATAGAATGAGGAAATGGGCAGTTAGCTTTTTCATTATTCCTCTATGGTGATACTCTAAAGTAGTATGCAGTAGATGTGCACCGTAGGGTCTCGTGTTGTCCAAGTCCAATTCATGCCAGGGAATTCATTGTGAGTGCAGATTGCATCCAATAGATAAGAAAACATGTAAAATATAGATTACCCACCCTTGGGAGGATTCAAGGTGTTGTCTACATGGACACTGAGTTGTCGAGCCAACAAGTCTAACTAGTTGAATGTTTTTTTCTTCATTCACAACCTGGTTCAGTAAGAATTTTGACCGTTTGGGTAAGGTCTCAGTGCTCTTCTAACAATAGATTCTGCAACATAGAACAATCAAGAGTTGATAGGCCCTCCTAAGATATTTTGTCTTATAGTTGTTTTTGGGTGTCTGAAGAAACTTTTTATGGCTCTTTCATTCATATTCTAATAATGTCTTTTATACTTAAGTAGTTGGTGGTAGCATAAAAGTAAGAATCCATGAGAAATTCTGCCTCTGACAAATGATACATGAGATGCTAATATGTTGCTAGAAAATAAGCAATCCTTTATCCGTTGGAATTTTTCAGAGTCATAATCTTGAGATATATATGCGAAATTATCCAGTTAACAATGTCCACACATGGGAAAGTCAGATATTTTCATGCAACCTTGTGTAGTCCCGATCATTGAACATTGATATATACCTGTCGGTCTTCCAAATATGTTTTGAAGCTTCTTACTGAAAATGCTTCATTCACGTTCTACCATGTGATATCTGATTCATTTTCTATGAATAGTTGAGTATCTAAATACACTGGAAATTTTACTGGCATACTCTCAACTTCCTCCCTAGTACTTCTCTTTGTGGTATCCTTTAAAGCAGATCTCTTGGGTGCCATGATAATTGTGACTCATGAAGAGAAGTGCTCAACAACTGATATACATGTAGGAGGAAAAATCACTCATGGAAAAGATAAATTAGCCTCAACAAATCAATCTCACAAAAAAATATCACAACAGAAACCACTGAACTGAAGGGGACAATTCTTGAGTTCAAGGGAGAGGGACTAGTCGCAGGAACTGTGCATTGCGCAGTCTCAACAACTAGTGATCCGTCCTTAGGCTTGAGATTGTGCAATGTGTAGTTCATTCTGGGAAGATTGAGGGAGATACTGTGCATTGCCTTGTTTCAGTGGCTAAGGGAACAATCTTGAGCCCTCAAATTGTGTAATGTGTAGTTGGGTTAGCCTGTACTACGCATTGAGTAGTCTTAGAGGCCAAGCAGACAACTTGAGCCTTGGACTTTTGCAATGCCTAGTTAGGCAAGGAAATTGCTAGCCAAGTAAAGTGTTAGTCTTCCCCGAGAGGGTGTGGGAAACTAGCATATCTGAGTGATAATGCAATTTAAGGTGCATATATGATTAAGGATAGATAGATCAGTGTAAATCAAGTGCAAAAAATCAACATGCAAAAGGAAAAACAAACATGCATGGAGATTCGTCAAAATGACGATCACCGGTGTGTAAAAACAAGAAAATTGATGTGACACTTGTAAAAGGAAAATGATGGACTGAACCAATACTTCTACATTCTAATATAATTTAAAACACTAGAAACCATGAAGAGAAATAAGTAAAACAACACTCACAGAAGTGAAATGAAAAAAAGTGACAAAAGTAATACTCACCCAGAAAAGCGTCGCACACTCCACTGAAGGTTGCTTAATCTCCTTGGGAATGTTATAGCTCCAAGATCGAATGTAAAAATGAGCTCTAGAGGAATCTATTAAATATATCTAGGATGATTAGGGTTTATGATGTGCATGCCTAAAATCAAGGAAAAAACGACACTTGGCAAAAAGTTCCAAAAATAGTAAATGTGCCACCTTCGGGAAACTAATCATGACTCCTTATTTTCTAGGGATATTTTTTCTTTTTTTTTCTTGTTTTTCTTTTACAGGAAAATTTCCATGCACACTTCCAAGAAGGATTGTGGAGTTCCTGAAGACTAGGAAACTCCTTAACTCAGTGCATTGCGCAGTTTCTATATTTAAGGGATGCTTTGCGTAGTTTCTGAGTTTAAGGCTCGGATACCATCCAGGACTACACAATTTCCAAGCTCAAGGTTAGCTTACCTATCTATATTGTGCAATTTTGAACCTCAAGGCTAGCCTGCGCAATTGTGTGGAAGTGTATATGGATGATTTTATAGTTTATGAAAATTCTTTTGATGGAGCTCTTAAAAATTTGGAAAAAGTTCTTATAAGATGTAAGGAAGAAAATCTCTCACTTAGTCATGAAAAATGTTTTATGATGTTTACTGAGGGAATTGTTTTAAGACACCACGTTTCAGGAAATGGAATTAAGGCGGACTCATCTAAAGTAGAAGTTATTTCTAAATTATCAGTTCCAATTTTTCAGCGAGATGTTAGGATTTTTCTTGGTTTTACTGGATACTATAGAAGAAATATAGAAAACTTTACAAAAATTGCATCTCCACTCTTCAAATTTCTCACATAAGATTGTGAATTCAGTTGGAATCATGATTTCCAAAAAGCCTTTGAAAATTTGAAAGAGAAGATTTTAGAAGAGCCCATTTTGAGAGGACCAAAATGGAAATTACCTTTTCATATTTCAACTAATGCTTCAGACACAACTTTAGTCCAATTCATGTCAGGGAATGAATTATGAGTGCAGATTTCATCCAATAGATAAGCAGACATGTAAAATATAGCTTTCCTGCCCTTGGGAGGATTCAGGGTGTTGGAAACATGGACACTCAGTTTTCGATCCAACAAGTCTGTTTAGTTGAATGGTTTCCCTTCATTCACAACCTGGTTCAATGAGAATGCTCGCCCTTCAAGGAAGGTCTCTATGCTCTGATGACCGTAGATTCTGCAACATAGAACAATCAAGAGTTGATAGGCCCTCCTAAGATATTTTGTCTTGTATGTGTTAACCAGTGTTTGAGGAAAATTTTATGCCTCTTTCATCGAGCTTCTAACAATGTCCTTTGTACTTAAGTAGTTGGTGGTAGCATAAAAGTAAGAATCCATGAGTGATTTTGGCTCCGGAAAATGATAGATGAGATGCTAATATGCTCCCAAAAAAGAAGCAAGCCTTTGTCCGTTGGCATTGTTCAAAGTCATAGGTTTGAGATCTATATGTGAAATTATCCAGCTAACAATGTATGCACATGGGGAATTTGGATATATGCATGCAACCTTATGTAGTCTCAACCGTCGAACATTGACATATAGTTGTCGATATTCCAAATTTGCTTTGAATCTTTTTGCTCATAATGCTTCATTCAATTTCTAGCATGTCATATCTATTTCCTTTCTATGAACAATTGAGTATCTGAATAAACTGGAAAGTTTACTAGCATACTCTAAACTTCCTCCCCAGTACTTCTCTCTGTGTTATCCTTTAAAGCAACTCTAAATGGGTTTCGTGAACACATAATTCATCTAGATTGGTTGGATGAAACACAAGCATAGTATGTCTCAAATAACTCTGTAATCCACCTATGTATTTAAGGAGATTATCTTGTGAAGATGAATCAACGCCCAAGATTAAATCTCTTCTTTTAAATTCTTGTATTTAAATTTGGACACTCTAACCTTTATCTTGTCTAAAAATTTTCCAATCCATAATTGTTTTTTCAACAATTGTTATACGTGTAGGAGGAAAAAACACTCATGGCAAAGATAATTAGCCTTAGCAAATAAATCTCACAAAGCAAGATCACAACAGCAACCACTGAACTAAAGGGGAAAATTGTGCAATTATTGAGGTCAAGGGAGAGGGACTAGTTGCAGGAAAAGTGCATTGTGTAGTCTCAGCAGGCAGTGATGCAGCCTGAGGCTTGAGACTGTGCAATGTGCAGCTCAGCCTGGGCAATTTGAGGGAGAAACTATGCATTGCACAGTCTTAGTGGCCAAGGGAATAGGCTTGAGACCTGGAACCACATAATGCGCATTTGGGTCAGCCTGTACTATGCATTGCGCAGTCTCAGAGGGAAAGAAAATAGTTTGAGCCTTGGACTTGCGTAATTCCCAGCTAGGCAAGGCAATTGGTGGCCAAGTAAAGTGTTGATCTACCCGAAGAGGGTGTGGGAAAATAGTAGATTTGAGTGATGGTGCAAGTTAAGGTGAATATATGACTAAGGGTAGATAGATCAGTGCAAATAAAATGGAAAAAATCAACATGCAAAAGGAAAAACAAACATGCATGGAGATTTTCCAAAACGATGATCATTGATGTGCGAAAACAAGAAAATTGATGCGACACTTTTAAAAGGCGAACGATTGACTGAAGCGACACTTCTACAAACTAATATAAGTTAAAACACTAACAACCATGAAGAAAAACAAGCAAAACAATGCTCACAAAATCAAAACGGAAAAAAGTGACATAAAAAGCGACAAACGCAAGACTCACCCGAAAAAGCGCTACAAACTCCACCAACAGCGCCTTGACCTCCTTGGGAATGCTAGAGCTCCAAGATCAAATGTACAAATGAGCTTTAGAGGTGTATATTAAATATATATAGGCCAATTAGGGTTAATGATGTGCATACCTAAAATCAAGGAAAAAGCAACACTTGGCAGAAAGTTCCAAAAATAGTAAGTGTGCCACCTTCGGGAAACTAATGATGACTCCCTATTTTCTAGGGATGATTTTTGTTTTTTGCTTTTTTGCTTTTTGTTTTTATTTTTATTTTTCAAGCAACTTGACATGCACACTCCCAAGAAGGATTGCATAGTTCCCGAGGACTGGGAAACTCCTTGACTCAACACATTACACAGTTTTTGAGCTCAAGGGATGCTTTGCACAATTTATGAGCTTAAGGATGGGCTACCATCTAGGTTTGCACAATTCCAAGCTCGAGGCTTGCTTGCCTGTTTGTATTATGCAATTCTAAACCTTAAGGCTCGCATGCCTTCCAAGATTGCGCAGTTTCTAGAGGCAAGCCTAGCAATGCTGCAAGGTCAAATCAAGAGTTAACTTGTGTTTAAAAGATGTTAATCCAGTATCAACTTCATCACAAGAATTGCATGAAAATGTTAGTCTCGATCATAACATGAATATTTTACGAGAATAAAAAATAAGTTTTTGTGGACAGAGAAAAAAAAAAAAAAAAGCATAGGCAAAATTTTGGAGAGTGATTATACCAACTACAACAAAGGTTTTTCAATTTCTTTAATCTACCTATATTTTTAATATATTAAAAAATAAATAATGAAAAGTGTTAGGCATTATAATTTATTAAAAAAATATTTATCTAACATTTCGGAACTGTTTCAATTTTAAACCCATAAAAATGTTTTCGTTTTCATGGGTGGCAGTCATTTCGGATAAGGCCAATTGTTACTGTTGTACTAATTATTATTATATTATTATATCATATCAACTATTACATTACATGAAAAGCTACTTCTATGTGAAGCCAAAACTTCAAAACTTGACTTAATAGAATGGAACAAAATCATTAATAATCATATATGAAAGCTACGTCTATGTGAAGCCAAACCTTTGGAAAATTGAAAAATGTGAGAAATGCAGGAATCTTACAATGAACAGGAAGGATACAAGATGCCTCTTTGAGCCACTAGACTACTTGTATTGGTGACCCCACTTGGGTGGGTGAACTACTCTGATCCAGCACACCCATTTCAACTCACAACTCAGATGCTTCGGATGCTTTCTAGTTGATTCTCTCTATTTTCGTTGACCCCTTTTTAATGTGGTCACTTAACTCACAATGAAGTAAGATTTCTGTTAGGTATATACTTCTAACCAGTCCTACAATCTTATACTTTTAATATACCTTTTATTTGCTGATCTCATATCTTAATTTATGTGAGATGGTCTTATACTTTTAATATATGTGAGATGGTCTTATACTTTTTATTGGCTGATCTCATATCTTAATTTATGTGACATGGTTTTTGGTTAGATTAATTATTTTATATATTATATTTTAATTTTATTTACAAAATTAAATGAGTATTTTTATGAGATATTTTAATTTTATATATTTTTATATTTTGATTTTATTTACAAAATTGAATTAGAGTTGAATGAGTCAATGGAGTATTATTATTAGTTTTTTTCAAGGTAAGACTTTAATAGATTTGACTTTTGAGCAATATTAGTTTAGTATTGGCTAATGCAACTAATAATGTTTAACTTTGAGAAATAAATATTTATTTTTGAATATTATTAAAAAACTATTTTTCAAGCATTTGATTGGACTATAACTTGAAGGTCTTGTCGAAGTTAATTCCATATAGATATCTTAATTCCATGTGGATATTTGCCTCACATATTTTTGCCACAATTTATGGACATGGTTGCAATATTCATGCATGATTTTTAGATATTTGTATGGTGATTTTTTATTCTTAAGCTTTACAAGAAAACCATCGAAAAATAAAATCCTTGAAAATAGCTCATACTCAGCTAAATAACATATTTACCATCCCACCATAATTTAAGCAAGTCCTTACATAAAACATGGATAAGAATAAGATGTAATTGCGTCGTAAGGCGTTCTTATTTGAAAACAACTCCCCTAGCTGCCACTGTGTCCATGTTTGAGTCATTGGATCAAATGTTAGACGATTGAAATGTTTTAGGCCATTAGATCCACAAGTGAATAGTTTTTTATATTTTTTTTTATACTGTTACTTTTTTTTCTTTTTAATAAGTTACATTGAATTTAAGTTTTGGTGACTTTTAAGTTAAAATGTTGTTATTAAAAATTGTTAGATTTTAACCTCAATTTAACATTTTGACTATGTCAAATTACACAAAAATAAAAATAAAAATAAATTAAATAAAAAGATTGACATAATGTAATGAACATTTTAACTAGGTCAAAATACAATAAAAAATAAAAATAATAAAATAAAATAATAATAAACTATAAAAACAGCCCATGGTATTGACCCATGGTATTCATGTGGAATGTAGTTTATTTAAAATTAAGATGGCACAGATCAATCTTAACTCTAGATCTACCAAGAGCCAAGAGGGATCGTATGTCTTGATATGAAAACCTGTTAAATCCCAACAACTCATAGAATATATCCAAGGTTGCAATGAACCCCATACATAATGATGGACCTCATCAAAATTTTAGTGCATATAGAACACCACCCTAAAAATTCTATACTCTTGATCAATTTAGAATAACCTAAGATGTCTAGATTGGATGTTGAGGTGGGTGGTACAATAATTGAGGATGCTTCTTAAAGAGTAAGGGAATTTAGATACTCTACATTTCCATGAGTTTTGTTTTATTAAGCCTTACTCTAAATGTGCATAGAATGAGTCTATCTCAAGTCCCAAACAAGATTCTTATTTCTCTTCATATTATAGCTTGCACCTTGACACTCCTCCTTGCACAAATTTAAACTATGAGGCACAAGGTAGTTGTTGCATATAGGAACATTTAGATATGATAAGAAAAATGTGATACTCTATTGTAATTTTCTCTACAAATGTGATGGAAAATGTGCCATAAATGTTGAAAATTTCATGGTTAATGTAGTATAAGCTACATGCAAATTTACAGTCTTGTATACAAGATCGAGAAAGCTATGCCCAATATCCAACACCATAGAGCAAGACATGTTCACCAATTCAACAGTTACTTCCAAATCTCTCTCAGTGCTAGAGTTGTTTTCTCAATAAACTTGTTTTTACTGCTATTGAATTGATGAAAGCCATTGTTGTTGCATATAGGAGCATTTAGATCTGATAAGAAAAGTGTGATACTGTGTTATAATTTTCTCTACAAATGTGTTGGAGTTGTTTTCTCAATAAACTTGTGTTTACTGCTCTTAAGTGATGAAATCCATTGTTGTTGCATATAGGACCATTTATCTCTGATAAGAAAAGTGTGATATTGTGTTATAATTTTCTCTACATATGTGTTGGAGTTGTTTTCTCAATAAACTTGTTTTTACTGCTCTTAAGTGATGAAATTCATCGTTGTTGCATATAGGAGAATTTAGCTCTGATAAGAAAAGTGTGATACTCTGTTATAATTTGCTCTACAAATGTGATGGAAAGTGTGCCATGAATGTTGGAAATTTCATGGTTAATGTAATATAAGATAAATAAAAATTCATTTCTTCTGCACAAGATCAAGAAAGCTATGTCGAGTAGCCAACACCACAGAACAAGACATGTTTGCCAACTCCATAAATGCTACCAAATCTCTCTTGGTGTTGGAGCGATTTTCTCAATTGCCTATTTTTACTGCTCTTGAAGTGATGAAAGCCACCATTCCATACATTTTTTACTATCTTCACAAAGAACAAAAAAAACAAATTCATATCAGTGATACTGAAAAAACAAGAACATGGCAGACACGAGGGACATTAGTGGTAAAGAACGATGTGATATTTTAAATATTTTCAAAAATCATGAAGGAAATAATACATAGGTGACTCAATATGGAGAAACTGCACCAAAACTACCTTTGATTTTGAAGGTAGAAAATCACGATCTATTTCTTTATTCATGAGGCATTCATCTTTGCATGATCAAACAAGGTATTTAACTTAACTTCAAAATAGGCCTCATGATTTGTAAGGCTCAAGGAAGCAATATTGCATTAAGATTTCACTACGTGCTTCCATGGAAGAAAATTTTGATTTTCATTCCTCCACAATGGCTCCTTCTCTACAAAATCTTATTTATTTTAGGCTACTCTTTCCTATGCTATTTCCTTACGACGTTTCTTTTGCAACATGTGGTGCAATTTCTAGTTAAATATCATTACCATAAGTTACTTCCCACCATTATTTATGTTTCCTTAGCACTTATGTAAGAGGAAAACTATAAATGTGTAGACTTACTAGTGGTTACTTCCCACCAAAAATTATGCAAGTCCTTCTGCCCGGGCAAATAATTAATTTATATACTTCACATCTCAACTTATTTGTTCCTACCAAAGCAAGACTATAGGATAACATTTTCTTATTGACCATTGTTAATTTAGAATTGACTAATGTAGATTATAATTTTTTATGCAAATTTTCTCAAATAATCATTTCTAACTTAAATGGTAGGGACTAAGCTTCCCTATAGCACTTGTTTTAATATGTATTTTCTTTCTATTTTCCTTGTAACTAGTTTGTTAATAGTTTACATCTCTTTTTTGCATAATTGGCATTCTTCTTCCTTTATATCCCAACTTTCTAACCATTGTTGTCACTACAACTCCCATGTATATTTCCTTCTCCACAAGACTTTTGTGTTAATTTTACCAGTCATTGGTTCATTAGTTATAGTGTTAAAAGACATTGGTTCATTGGTGACATTGTTTGAAGGCCTTGTTCCACTAATGAGGTTAACAAAGTCTTGATATTTTGAGTAAGTTTTAATATTGATGTAGTATTTCCTACCCAAATAGTATGTTGGAATTGTCTAGTATGTTCTCACAACCAAATACATAGATGGATCCATTTCCCATCAAGTTTACTAAAAGAAAATCAATGCAAATAATAACTTTATGTCTGATTGCATCGCAATTCTTCTCAAATATTTATTACTCCCTAACATCTTAATTGCTAAAGCTCTTTGTCTATTTGATGAAAACCACTATAAACATAAGAAAAACTCACTTCAAATATTTTAACCCTTAAATAAACACAATTTTCCATAAATCTAACACCTTAAATGCTTGATCTCCCCCTAAGCACCACACCATTGATGCCCAACTCTAGCCCCCATATATTTGAATAACAACATATAAAATCTCTAAAATCCTTGTTAAAGAGAATATCAAAACCATTTTGTAACACCCCATAAGTCTTAAGTAAATTTTCAAAATATAAAATATGAAATTGATTGTTTCCTATATTAAGATGTGGATGAGATTATTTGTTAGAGTTTTATACATAGTTCAAATTAGTCGATCCATAAAAATAAAATTTCAAGAACACATTGTTGGTACCAACCAAAATCATGCCACCAACTATATTATTATTGAGCGTTGTAACCACACTCAACATCACATGTTTTTTATCAACTCAAATACTTGCCAAAACTCAACATTATTCCACTATACTTATTAGAAAAGTTGTCAAAATAATAAGGAACTCTAACAACATTAATTGAGAAAATTGATACAAATTTAACCAACCTTAACATCCTCTTATCAACTTGAAACCAAAAAAGAACACATGTGATTTGTTATTTTCACTCAGTTACTCCCTTACCATTGTGTCCACCTATATTCTCTTTGCATCTCTACTTTACATACCTTATTCGGTCTTTACATACTTTTCATGTTTGTTTGTTTATTTATTTATTTATTTTGTGTGACTAGAGGAATTATCAAGTGGGCCAGTTTTGAACTTGCGTGACATAATTTTGATTATGAATACTAACACTATAATCTATAGGTGTCTATATAAGCCCCTTCCGTGGACATAGGTAAGTCAGGGAGAATTGATACTCGAATCTCTTAGTACATAACACTTCATTTTCACGACACTTACCAATTGAGTTGTCCCTAAGGGCTTATCTATCTTTCATTTTTTTTTTAAGCACATGTATTTACATTATATTAACAATGAGATATACATAATATACAGCCTAGATATCATTGGGGGTTTATGCACGTCACCCTTTGGAGTCCTCTATCCCTGGTAGAAAAAAACTAGTGACAGATTTACAAGAATTCATTTACCCCTAAGAGATGAAACTATAAACAATAACAGAAAATATCAATTTGAAATTGTTACTTAGCATTAAAAAAGACAAATATATATATATATAATTTTATACTAAGTGATAAATCAGATCAAAGTTATTGTAGGGAAACATGTTTGTTATCATTGGTTGTACTTTTATAGATTAGTAATTTAAATTTATCATGAAGACTACTTTACATTGTCTCTCTCAAAAGAGAGGAATGATAGGAGCAGAAAGAACCCTATACATCCAGACATGCCATCCAGATAGAAAGACAATGCGGGTTTCACTTTCACTAAGTTAAAGGGAGCTTGATCAATAGAACCAGTGGATTTTCCCCCATGGTCGACTTTGATGGTGATGATTTCATCGTTGTCAGCACACTGCATCATCTTGGCCATATTACTGAGGTTTCTGCCCATGGACATGTTACGTTCGCAGCGATAGTGCTCGAAGCCCTCAAATATGAGCAACAGGGAAATGAGGGAAACGTGGCTTGATTCCATGGCCTACAGGGAGAAACTCGTGGCCGAGAAATCGAAGTTACAATCGGTGACAAGGTCCTTGATGGACTCCATCACCTTCTTCAGAAGACTCCCCTGCACAAGCCTTAGTTCCAACATTGTTGAAGTGAAGACAAAATCTGAGAGAAGAGGACTCCTTCCCTTTTGATAAAGCTCGAGAGAAGATGTAACTCGTTTTGAGAGCAGAAATATGGGTTGCGAGCGACTTTGGATGTGTGTTTTAAGATGGAAATGGCATGAAATATTCTCTATTTTCCTTCCAAAATGAAACATTACACCATATTTGACGAGGGCATCTACCAAAGAAAAATGTTGAGTCCTCTGTGTTTGTGGATATGCGGGGATTTTGGAGAAGGCCCGCTATTTTTGGTGAATTCTATACATACACCTCATTCATACACTACTCTTCCAGGCTCCCCTGCAAGGGAAAACTGTGACAGGTTGGTAGGCAATATACAGGTACAGGATAAATATAAGGAACTACAAACCGAAGAGGAGATTAAAATGAAAAAAACTTAACTCTAGAGATTAATGTGCCAAATTGTTTAGATAATGTAACTCTAGAGATTAATGTGCCAAATTGTTTAGAATTCGTCCCACTACCATCGATATTCACTGGAATACGAGATGAATGACACAAGCAACAGATGGAAGACTCACCTGTAAGTAAATCTGTGACAACTCAGAAGACTCACCTGTAAGTAAATCTGTGACAGCTCAGCAGTCATTAAACATGTACTGTTAGGATCCAAACTATTTGTTAATTGTCCTCCCCTTACTTTGCGGCATATCGATTAACAAGAAAAGGATCCTCTCCTGGTCTCTCTTGACCTCATCCCCATCTAGGATCACGAAATGTATTCCTCTCTTGACCTCGTCCCCATCTAGGATCACAAAATGTATTCACATTAGGGCTCCAATATGTCAATACTGTTAATCCTATCTTATACATTGCACGAGCCTCTCTTGATACCGCCACATGAAATTCCAATTACAGTTTTTTTTACTAAATTCAATCCATGCTAAAATAGATTGGTTATACTTGAGTAGTAAACTGTAAACATAGTGACAGATGCTTGAGAATTAAAAATAAGTACAAATTCATGCAACTATGGCCAATCCTATAAAACTAAAAAATAATTAAAAATGGATTCATTTGGAATAGGGAGAACCTAGTAATTGATTTCTTTGTATATTCTAGCTTTGAATGACATTTATTTTGTGATTTGTATTTCCAATCATCTTTTATATGTCACAATTCTTCTCAAATCTAAAAATCTATGTCTTACGGCATTTCCTTTGCAACATTTGGGTGCAATTGCTAGTTTTATACTAAGTGATAACAAGCCACCAATTAATTGTAATGTCAAAACAAACCAATCTTTCTTTCATGTTACATCCTCACTCTCTTGGTAATTCTTTGTACTTATTTTCCTTTCTAAAATCATATATCTTCCCACTAATTCCTCTCTCTCTTTGTAATTCTTTGTACTTATTTTCCTTTCTAAAATCATATATTTTTCCACTAATTCATTTATATTTTCTTCATTCATAACGTTGTAGTTTTTAAATCTTTTCCTTTATTTATTTTTTTCATTTTCTTTATTATTTTTACCATTTAACCCATTTTTTTCTATTTTATTTTTTATATTTCTATTGATTTCAGATAATCACATACAAACTCCTTTTCTCATATAGTGGCTTAATCTTAGAATTATCTATAGGTTGTTTTTCATATACTTTATATCATCTTTTTTAAATGCAATTCTTGATTTATACACTTTATTTTCTTTTAACGTTTTAGTTATTATTTAATTTTTAAATGTTTAGAAAAAATATATTATTATATAATAATTTTCTTATTTAATTTATAAATATATATTATAAATAGTAATAATTATAAATATATTTTATTTGTATAATAAGATATTTTTTATATAATACTTCAATTATTTAATTTATGGATATGTATGAATTCTATTTATTTTTTGGATTATAATTATAGTTATTATCTTTATAATATTAAGTCAATTCAAAAAAATATTTAAAAAAAAAATAAAAAAAATAATAATAATCTAGTAAGAATAGGATATATAAGGCATATATTAATAAATATAAAAAAACAAAAAACAAAAAACAAAAAATGTTTCTATTAATTTCAAATAATCACATATAAACTCATTTAGTCAACTCAAAATAATATTTAAAAAAAAATTAAAATTAAAAATAATAATCTAGTAAGAATAGGATACATAAGGCATATATTAACAAATAAAAAAAACAAAAAAATATTTCTATTAATTTCAAATAATCACATATAAACTCATTTTGGCAAATAATGGCTTAATCTTAGTATGATATTTTCATATTTATATATATATATAGAAATTCTCCATTTATATGCTTTATTTTTTTAAACATGTTATCTAAATTTTTAATTATTATCTTATTTATTTTTTAACGTTTTATAAAGATATATTATAAATAATAATTATTATAAATATCTTTTATTAGTATAAAAGGAGGCCTTTCTATTTAATTTATGGAACCGTATAAATTCATTTTTTTTGGAATTCAAACTTATAATTATACCTCATATCAATATAATATAACATATAATATTAAGTCAACTCAACATAAAATTTCAAAATAAAAAATCTAGTATGAATAAGATGTCTAAGGCATATATTAACAAATCAAAATACTTAAAAAAAAAAAATCATACAGAATTATAATTTTATCTTAATTTAAGATCTTTTAAATATTACTAAATCTCTATTTTAATTAATTATTTTAATCTTCTTGTGCTTAATAGATCACAAAGTAAGTTGTCAATTGGGTGTCAATTGAATGGTGGTGAGGAGAAGTTCTTACTCTTCCCACTTAGGTTCAAATCTCACTTTGTGACATGTTGTCTTTTCGTGGGCCAATTTTCAATGTGATATATATGATCTATTAATAAGTTGTTGATCTAGTCTTGTGCTACGAAGAATCTGGAATTTATTTTGGGTATTATTGAATCAAAGAAATGACATTTTTTTTGACATCTCGCTACTCGTCTTTTCACCCATTTTGACTTTTAACTCACTCATCCTTACACTATCTCACTTATGTTCTATGGATAATCAGACATCGAGAGCTACATTAGATACAATAGGGTAAAAGTCCAATACCTTCTCAATTCTATACGTTTATCTTTATAAATTTGACTTAATTTCATAAGTTGCAAAATTAAACACATTCTAGTCGGCAATATTTTGTAGTTGAATCTAAGGTTCAAACAGACCCCATGGAGGAAAGATCATCCTAAGCACATGGATAGTCGCCAAATCATGCCCACATGGTTTTCCACCTATCTGGCGCATGCAAAATTTCACATATTGATTGCAATGGAAAAGTCAAACATATGGTCAACTGTGAGATTGCATGAATGAAGCCTTCAGATTACATGGCACTGGATAATATCAAGCAAGTGTGACAAATATTCAAGGAGTGAAATATCAAAGGAATCATGATGTGTCTAAAGATAAACATTTCTATGATTTTCTTCCATGGTAACCTATCATAGAAATTAGAGTTTCAATAGAATTTGAAGATTATGTCGTCAATTCACCGATCTAGTTTATAGAATTTAGTTTCTCAGGGTTGTAATGGTATAAACATTATATATATGCTTCAATGAGGCGTAGAAATGAAATGAATATATTTTTATTTCCTTAATTGAATGTTGGCATTGTTGATGTACGTGTTGTTCTATTAATAGAATTTATTCACTGATATGATCATGTCTTAATGAGAAGAATGCATATTTGATCACTGAGTTTCTAAGTATTCTAGATCTTGTGCTTCAACAGGAGCACCCCTTGTTGTGTACGAGCATAATTTAATATCTTTCTCTTTCAATTTCATTGGTTTCCATACTCAGTTTTTATGCTATGTTGCTTATCATGCACTTTGTAGGATTCTACTCATTTATTTCAGTTGCTTTGCAGACATCAAGTGCTTGGATAAACTTCAAAAACTACCAAAATCACTTATCAATTGTTGTTGCATTCACTCCTTTACTTTCACATTTATCTTTAGTAGCATATTTATAAGTAGGTTAGGAATCTTTGCATCACATTGTGGCCATGAATGAACTTTGAAAAGTGTACATGCACATTAGTTCCATAATTGATCCCAGTTACTTACATAGTTAATTACTTCAATGCTATTTTCATGGATAGTGGCATTTAAAGTGTGGTTCTATTTTCTTAGAATAGAGTAATGTTTTCATAAGAATAGAATCTACATGCTTTCATAGAATACAAATTATCTTTACTTTCCTAGAATAGAATTTAAAAAGCTTTCATAAAATAAAATTTGATTGTCTTTTATTGCATAGGACTTCATTTAATTTCTAGAAATTAGAAGTTGATTGTCTTTGTAGAATAAAAATGCCTTTACTTTCCTTTTAATAGTATTTCAAGCTTTCATAGAATACAAAGTCTTTACTTTTCATAAGATAGGAATTCAGGGCTTTCATAGCATTAATAATTTCAGTACTTTCCTGAAAATTGAAATTCATTTGATTTCCTAGATTAGAAATTCATTACTTTCATAGAATTACTAAAATGTGTGCTCCTTGCTTAGTATTCATTTCATGAGTAAGATTTCATTGCACTCTTTAGAGAAAGTTTTTGCATCTTTTGAAATTTATAGCCCTTTAATA
The DNA here is from genome assembly GCA_034641835.2 of Pinus albicaulis. NCBI lineage: Eukaryota > Viridiplantae > Streptophyta > Pinopsida > Pinales > Pinaceae > Pinus > Pinus albicaulis. The sequence continues at coordinate 1,576,398,391 of CM076584.1, read as the reverse complement.
GAATAGAATTCTCATTCAAATATTGAAATTGAAAGTTAATCACCTACAACATATCGTGTAGTGTACTTCATAAGTGTGTGAACCTGTATTAACATTTTAATGAAAGCAATTAAAATCACAATTAAATTACCCAACAGGTACCATCCTTTAAATGAGGGGAAGTGCTCTCGAAGTTTCTCCCATAATACATTACTCAAATATTAAAAAAAAATTCAAGGAATAACTTAATCACAAACAGATCTTCCTTCTAGCTGCAAGTCATATAAGAATCCAACATAAATTTTAGGCATCATAAAAGTTTTTCCATGATTTAAAATATGCCCATGGGGAAAAATTACCTTAGGAGTTTTCTCAATTTTGAATTGAATCAAATTGTCAAAAATAAGGTCAAAATTCTAAATTCATATTAATTAATAACAATATTGAATGACTTCATGAATTAAGATTAAAATAAATTCATGCTAATTTAAATTTACTTAAATTTCTAGTATTATTTTCATGAATTTTAATTTCCTAGATACAATTTTTTTACTTAAATTTGCATCTATGTTATTTTTTTAATATGCTTGAAATATTTAATGATAAATTGTCTTCCTATTTTAGCCCCAAGGGTATAGAATAAACAATGACGGGGTGTTATGTTAAGGTACTTTGTGGTGAAAAGGTCACTAGTTCAAAACCCCATGCGAAAAATCTAGCCATGTTAAATGCTGGTGTGGCCCAGGCTAGTTGTGAACCCCAAGTGATTTTTATAGATTAAATGCCCCTGTGTCACAGTTACTCAAGCCACATGTTAGGCATGTCATTCATCATAGGTGTCACATTATTTAACAAACAAACAAAATAAAAATTGTCTTCCTATTTTAACTATATATATATATATATATCTATATATATATATATATATATATATATATATATATATATATATATATATATATAGATATATATATATATATATATAGATATATATATATATATATATGAGAGTGCCTGCTAAAAGAACTGATATAATCATGAAATTAATTTACAATCAAGGAAAAATTATAGAGGGTTTCTACATGCACTTTATGGGTTCCTAACCTCTTGTAGTTGGCTCATTGTCTAAATGAGATCTTAAACGGGCATAGTCCCTTCATTTATGGAAGAGGGGAAAGTCAACTATGAGGATGATGTTGATGGGGTAGACGATATATTTTTATTTGACACAAAATTTCCATATCTTAGCAAAAAAAAAGATTGGATTTACCGAATGGATCACAACCCCCTACTTAGCCACTTGGCTCTCATCCGTGCTTTTTGGAGGCATATTTTCCAAAAACCATTAATCCCATGTAAGGTGTTGGGTTTTCTTCATGCCAAAATTTACCTTTGTACACCCATTCTTTGTTGTCTCCCTCATCTCTAAGAGTGAATCCCTTTTTTTTTTCTACCTAATAGCTTAGGGGCCCATATGCAAGCTAAGGTTTCAAACCCATGATCTTGGAGCCCCAGGCTTCTCCTTCTTTTGATCTATCTAAATGTAAGAGTAAAGAAAAAAACGGTATGTGTCAAGTCATCCAAGGATAAGATAAGAATGGTTGTGGGTGAATACATATTCCTAACAAGTATTCTTGAGCTCATGAGTAAGGTGGTTGTGGAAATTTTTTGTGGTTAATTAATGCACCTAGAGTTTGTAAAGAAATAGATTTCTCATAACTAGACTCTGGTGGTGGGTTATTTCCTAGTTTTTCATTTGTTGGTGCATGGATGGATATGTTTCAAGTTCAGAACCTTAGAGGACCTATCCTCCATTATCCAAACAATGCTAGGGTCCTTCTAATCTCTCCCTAAAAAGTGGAAGATAACATTTTACCCTCATAGAGATCCATTGATGTCTATGAAAAATTTTGGTGATATTACGAGGTATTCCCCTCTAATTTGGTTCGTTATAGTCCTTTAATTAATTGAAAACAAATTTGGCCTATTTTTTAGAGTGGAAAGGGACTAAGGGAGAAAGTTGGATGATTGTTGGTTATGGCTACATGTCGAAGTGGACTTGAGGGATGGTTTGTTGGTTGAAATAGAAACCATTTATGAAAACTTTACATGGGTTGAAAGAATATAGTATTGGTGTATCCCTTTCATATGCATTAGGTGCCATGGAGTGGGCCATAGTCAAGCGTAATGAAATATTTCTTAATTGTGACTTCCTTAACTCAAAAAAATATGGAAACCTAAAGTTGGTCAGTTAAAGGAGGGGGGTCATCCATTATTTAATGAAAGTTTATCATGCAATATTTCGAGGTCTCGGGAGGGAAAAGCATCGTTTTCATGGATGGATAAGACCCAAGCTAAGCATTTTTAGGTCATGACAAGTGATTTCTTTAGCAATTGTCACTCCTTTTATTTTTGTCATTTTGAATTTGGATATTGGTGATCTATATCCCCCTTCGCTTTTGACTCCCCCTCCTCTTCTAAAGGTAGAGGAGATCCCCTGCCTGTCTTCAATTGTTTCGTCAAGGATGCCTACCCATTTCCCCCCTTCCCTATCCTCAAGTAAATTTGTAATCCAAGAATTTAGTGTCTCAATTCCCATCCTAGACACCAAGTCTGTGGAAGGCTTGATTTGTCCAAATTCTTTCTTTCCTGGTATTTCTCTTCCCTCCTCTCAAGATATTGTTCCCTCTTATTCTGGAGTAGCCTAGCCAAATTATCTCATAAGATTATTTATCACCTTCATTCAAGACACAAGGCCATGGATGATGGGGTCATGGATGGGGGGATATTGATGGAAAAATATCAAACAACATAGGTGGTTCAAAAATGTGACAACCCTTTTTCTATCCCTCTTGTGACTACCGTTATGATTTGTAATTCATGTAGATACCGTGGATGTAAACATAATTATTTTACTGAGAAGAGTGAACATGAATTAAGAGGTTTGGGGAGGATTTTCTTGGGAATTGACTAACTTAATATTGTTTGTTTAATTGCTACTAGTTTTTTGGTTGGGTTTA